>ML799782.1:325667-355463 GCA_009831015.1 Picea engelmannii
TCAGTCACAGTTGCTTATTTGTATTCCGGCTAAGATCCTTTTGTCTTTTGATCTAGCCGAGTGTTGTTATTCAGTCGCAGTTGCTTATTTATATTCCGGCTAAGATCCTTTGTATGTTGATCTAGTCGAGTATTGTCAGTATTTAGCCACATTCGACCATTTTTGTAATCCACAAAGATATCATAATACAAACCTGCAGTCCTTTGTCGCATTTATTATTTGTATGATCATTTATATGTTGTAAACCTTTGATCCTACACACACATTAGCAGCGTTTCCTAGACTAGCCAAGTCAGGAACATCACAGAAGAGATGTATCAATCTAGATATATGGTGTAAAGGTTGCACCGATAGCATCTCTTCGCTTGGTAAAAAATCCCACACCCTTGGTTGTAGTCATTAATATCGATAAAACATCTAACATTAATTTTTTCCTTTTCATTTAATTAATATTATAAATAAATAAATTTTAAAATAATAATAATAAAGCAATCTTATAAATTAAACTGCAATATTTTAAAAGATTTACTACGCAGTGTTCATTAAGCTTTTACAAATAATAAAATTATATTTTTCAAGCATCGCCAAATTTGATTAAAACCAACTTAGATCCATTTAACTTTTGATTAAAACCAACCTAGATCCATCTAACTTTTGATCTATCAAACACCGAGAATGATCAAATCTCTCGAGGTGTAAACTTTTGACCTTTTCTTAAGTTTTACATTCTAAGAAAGGTTTGCACCTCGAGATGGATTCTATTATTTTTTTTATTTTTTATTATTAATTTATTTTATTATTATTATTATTTCAATGTTTTATTATTATTTTAATGTGTTACATTACATGAACATCTTCACCATACTAAGTTGTAGAGCACATTTCGACACAATGAACATCTTCCCCATAAAACTGTAGAACGTCTCTCCACACAATAACAATTTATATATACTTAACGAAACAACTTAACCACCTAACTTTATCTTCATTGAAGTAAAAAAAATCATTTCAAATGAATTAAAACAATACAATACCTATAAAATATGAAATCTGTGTCACCTATGTTCTTTTGCATACAACTTTAAGAAAAATGTTTCTAACGTTTACTTAAAATATTATTTACGTGAAAATAAAAATAAAAAATCTGCAAATCATTAAATGAAAACGTTCATCACTGGTAACTAAATATAAAATCCAAGAAAATGTCCAGGTCTAAGAAAATGTAATAAATAATTTTATGACACATGATATCATATTTGATCATCGTATGATAAAAGATATATTTGAAACTTCCAAAGTCAATATGATATCATATTTCATCACAATACATTAAAATATGTATTTGAAACTTCTAAAGGTAATCATAGATGATTAGACATTAACTTTTAAAACATTTATTGATATTTATATTTATATTTATAGAATATTGTAAAAAGAATTAGACATCATCATATTTATTGTAATGATAATGGTTGAATGTTAATGGTATTGTCTACCTGTTTTATGTTTTGGTTTTTTTGTTGGAATATGGTAATATAAATTTGTACGAAATTATAATTGTTTGTTGTTTAAAATGTATTTTTGAATGTAGAAATGGGTTTAGTGTACTATAAAACCCTTGGGACACTCGAATTATACAAAATTAACTAGTCAAATCTGCAGATCCAACAATTTCTCACCGAATTTCGGGCAAATATCTCCGGAAAATATCTTTGAAAAAGGGCCAAAATGAAGAACGTTTAGCCTACGACGATATTAATGAATCCGTGCATACTTTTATATCTAATGATATTGAGGCGATCAATAAGCAACCGGTTACAAAACATTTAATACTTTATATGTTGGGTTTTACACCATCAAGTTGTTTAAATTTGACAGTGTGAAACTCAATATACAAAGCATTCAATGCGTTGTAGCAGAGTGTTTATTGATCATCGAAATAATAAGGACTCACAACCAAGATGCTACTCATATGAAATTGTTAGCTCACTCAATAATAAAAAAACTGTAAATGTTAATGAATCTTTAAAGTTAATCATTTAAAAAAAATAAATTGATTTACATGTGTGTCGATGTTTTCTCAATTCCTAAAAAGTTAGATTAATATCTAGTACCATTTCATATGTAGAGATGAAGAAAAATTACTTTTTCAACATAATAGTTTTGGGAATTTCTTATCTAAACATTTAGAGTTACATTTCCAACAACAACTTATAACTCCCATTCCACTAAACATGTTTCATGTTGTGAGTTCTATGGCCAAGCCATCTTAAATATCAAATATTGCATGAAATCTTTATGCAGCTAACCATAGAGAACAAATTATCAAGTTCCCATTCAATTAACAATTTAGTTGAAGAGGGTCATCATTTTGTCAAAGATATTTTGGTAGTTAAAAGGATTGTTATACATAAGTTTCATAGTGATGTAAGTGACACACAAGGACATTTTCTTCAAACAAACTACCCATGCATTTTTTCCATATTCATCATAAAAACATTTGCAAGTTGTATATGTGAAATGTTAAATTCTAATTGAATTAAAAATCAGATTGTTTTCTAACATGTTTAGATAAGAGGGTGAAACAATAAATGTCAACCCTATTTAGAAACATTAGCAAAGAAATGGTAGGCAATATCATATTGTAGTTTCTCTAATAGACATTGGTAATATTTGAATAAATTTTCTATACCACGAGTCTCCTATTAAGATTAAGATTCATAGCTAAAGAATAAATTATTGTTTTGAACACGTTCATGGATGGAATGCCATTGATATTATTCGCACAAAAACTTAATTGACATAAATGCATAGTACTAAAAAAGGATTATGTTTGTTTCTATAACTAATGCATTTGATACAAAGTGGATATAATAACTACTGTGAGCCCAAACTTTGTTTTGATGTTTTAAACTGTTTCTGGTCGGTGTACTTTCAATACCGAACCTAGATATGGAGGCAAAGTTATAAACAAATTATATATCTAATATAATTGAGATAATTTTCTATTGGAAAAACTACCGTAAGCCTGAATGTTCTCAAAAACTTGTTGCTTGAAATCTCAAACTAATTGTTCTACACAGTAAAAGAAATCTGAACAATGAAATTTGTTTCGATCACAATTGGACCAACTGTAACGAGATATGCACTATGCTAGGTGGCCTTCTTATTTGTTGTATGTTCTTTCCCTAGGCACATAAAATTCACTCACATTAATTAAATGATTTATACATGTCATTACATGCAACTATTGCATGAAGCCATAAATGTCTCATGTTTTGTCTAAAACCTCAAATAAAATCCAATTGCAAAAGTATCAATGGTGAATTAGTTGACATATTGCACTGAGAAGTTTTGGGGTGTGGTGTTCAAGATAGAGTTTATTATCTAACAATGTATCTTCTGATAAAATGTTAAAGTGTTGAAATGTGTGCTCTTCATTAATATTGGCATAAGTTGAATAGCAAGAATTCCATCCCATCTATGCAGACACATGTACAATCTTGATATTATCTGCATGTAATTGAATGGCTAGTGATGTGCCGCAGGTTATGACTCATGGCCATATCCATCACATCTAGCGTGCAGATGGAGCCTGGCGTGCTACGTCCTAGCCATTACAGCGTAAAAGAATTAATGTGTTGCATCCTATCATGTGCAAGGTAAATATTGTAAGACCCATTCCACTCAAGCATTTCCCTCTAGTATATCAATTTCACTAGAGATTGAACAAACTTGTCATGTACCAAAATCCCTCGAGCCCTTCTTCCCAAAGGCATTATGAGTTGTCACAAAAGAAACACCTATTTATTTCTTAGAGTCCCTTCCCTTACTCAGGGTTCAAAATATTGAATGCTAGTTTATCATTTGGTTTCTCATTATTTTCTTGATAGGATGAACAATTGAATATAACATTTGACATTTCATGGAAATCAATTTATTAGTGAGGAGTATGCAAGGATCTCTTCAATTGGCTAACCATGGCATGTGGACAAGCATTGGCCTAAACCCGTGTGCCCTTAGAGGCAACAAAGGGTCATGTAATACCATCGAATGGTCAAATTTCAACTTTGGCTACCTAAAGCATGTATGCAAAGTACATGAGTAAGCTTGGTAATGTTGGGATATTTGAACAATGATAATATTTGGTGTGACTAGGGATAACAAATGTAGTTTTTTTACTATATATTTATGGAACAAATAAAGAAAAGAACAAGAGCAAGTAGGAACCTTATCTATAACTATGTTGACATTCAATTTCAACTTATTTCAACTTTTGGAGAAATGTGGCTCCTAGCCTAGAAACTTGGATTGTAGGGGCTACTTAATTTGGGACTTGGGATCTTCACACATAACCCTATTTTGTTCATGTATTCACAGGATTGTAGTGATGCTTGGTTTCAAAACCTAAGATTCAATACTCCTTTTGGCAAGTTCAACACTACGCTTCTAAGAGTAGAGAAACAAATCCAAAACATGGTAAGCATGTGAAACTTAAATACATGATAAGCAATACCATAATTATTTATTTTATTTTGTTTCAATTGATATCTTCTTGTTGTCTTGTCCTGCATTGCAAGCTCCAAGGTCATTGTTGTTCATGCTCAAATCACCTAGACTACTGCAATCATTAATTTTATCCCTATGGTCACAGACGCATCAATATTTAATATATGATGAGGACACATTGCCAACATAAATAATGGAGCGGGAATATAACACTCACGAATAACACCTTTTAAAGGAAATAAATTATTTTATTTGGCGATAACAAACAAAAGAAACCACTTGTACCTTTCTAGACAGTCTCGTTAATTATGATATTATTTCATCGCCTTCTTTTCTATCTTTCACAATCTTCATCCGTCTAACTCCTTCCATCATGAAACCATGGTTTCTCAACAAATACGAAGTTGTGACATCTGCAAAGTCTATTAACACAAGAATAATGAGTCCATGGTAATCAATCTTCCTTTCCATTTTGTTAGCACTGAAAGTCACCCTCAGATTGTGGGAGCATAAGCCCAGTACCCATCATAGTTTTTGGTGGGTGTTGGTTTTATATGAGTGGAGGTCAATGGACAAAACTCAATATATGAATGATGTTCAACACATAACTGGACAAGAAATGCACAGGGAAGTGAGGGCCACAACTAACTTCAATTAGTAATTTGAGTTTAAGTGTGAGCAGAGGGGAGACTTAGTGAGGAAGGTGAACAAGACTGTTATGGGTGTCTGACTTTCAAGCAGCTTGGAGAAGAAAAACTCAGACTCGAGATTACTCTTGAGTTCAAGCTTCAGAAACTGAAATATGTCCAAACAACACAATGCTCAAACCTACAACACCATGTAGCTACAACAACTCGACTGGATCCTCCATGCCCGAGCCATTCATAGTAAGAGGGGAAACGATCATAAGGAAGCTGACTAAAACTGGTCGTGATACCGCTGCAATCAAACCTACATTACAATAGCATAACAAACCTCAACTGGATCCTCCATGCCCGAGTGTTTTAGCACATTTTTTACAAAGAGATGAAAAGAGGCTGACTTCTATTAATCTGGAAGTCTCAAATCTGATACATAACTAGAGAACAATTTTGGCATTGTAACATTACAAAATAGGGAGCTCTACTCAACCAATTGGCCACCTTAACAAAATATCAAAACTAATTATTTATACTCATAACAATTCACCACTACCAAGAGTGTGATCTGATCACTACATTCAAAGCATTGCGTCTGCGAGTTCTTCTGTCAGACTGAACGTGCACCCCTTTGTCAGACGCGAGTTCAGATCAACATGGGTTTTGTAGGAAAATCTGCCCACAGGGGTACCATGGGCTGACGGTTCAGTCCCCACGGTCGGGCCTTCCATGCCCTCCATTTATGGAGTGAGGCGAGGCTTCAACCACCAACTCTATTTTCATTAACTGCCTCCTCAAAGATTGAACAAGACCTAATGCTCAGGGGGAGGCTACGCGCTGCTCTCGGATAGGATGCCATATAAACACGAGATTGCGGGGCCGTCAAAAGCGGTTTGGATTCAGACCGCTTTTGGGCCTGCAATCCATCACATTTCGCCACGTAGCATTTTTGCCATACCATGGTTTCCATTGCGGGACCGCTCAAGAAAAATATCGCTCGAGCATGTTGCGTCCCCGCAATGGACTGTGGTTGTAGGTCTGGTCCTGATCTATGATCTGAGCACACTTGCTAGATTTAGCGCCACTGCCAAGCTTAATCGCCCACCAACTTTAGGATGTGCCAAAAGTGTGCCTTGGGATGGGGCGCTACTTTTGGCGTTGAACAATAACAACTCTTGGAGGATGATCTAATGTGGAGGCCTGGCGTCATCGTGTTGATATGTCGCGGACATAGAGTTGACATGTGTCACTCAAAAATAGGTATAAAACATGTCTAAAACGCTTGAAATGAGTGCCATGTATCAGTGCTAGACGGATGCCACGTGTCTGTGCCGACGACTGCCACGAACTTGGTGCTCCAGGGCTCGGGCACTAGCTCCTTTTCCTTTGGCTCCTCTATGTGCTTTTACCCGGAGTTGGCGATCTGATGACATGTGTCTTCTTGAAACGAACGACCGAGAATTACTTTGGGTCTCCGGACTCCGGGAAAATCAAATCTCAAACTTCCTTTGCCTTTAGCTGCTTTTACCCAGAGCTATGGATCTGATGACGCGTGGCCCTTGTTGATCAACGATCGAGATCTCTTCGGGTCTCTGGACTCTGGAGAAATTAAATCTCAAACCTCGTTTGCCTTCAGTGCTTTTACCCAGAGCTGGTGACCTATTGACACATGTCCTCTTCAATCGAACGGTCGAGACTGACTTCAGACCTTTATATGGAATTCACGGATTTATGCCACATGTCCCTTGGATCCTCCTTCAAGTAAATCCTCTGCAGCGCTGGATCAGATGATGCATGGCTATCGCAGATCGACGACTGAAATCCCATCGGGACTTTGGCCATCGAAAAAGTCAAATTTCAACCTCGTTTGCCTCCAAACAAAACCTTCTAAGCCAAGGATCTGGTGACACGTGGCTTCTCGCAGACTGACGGTTGAGATCCATTCGGAACTTTGGGCCTTCGACAACTTTAACACTGAGGGATCCGCCTCCACGTGTCTTCTTGCTTTGGATGGATTGGATCATTTCGGGAGTTCGAGCTTTAGATCTTTGGGAACTTGGCATGTTTCTCATTTCAAAACTCCCGAAGCAAAATTCCCGAAGTGACGGATCTGATGATGCGTGTCTTCTTGATTCGGACGGTCGAGATCCATTTCGGGATCTTTAGCATTTTGGGGCTTCCGAAGATGCTACTTCCAAGATCGACGGCTCCTGTCAATTTGAGATCAACGGTCCGTAACTACTTCGGGAGTCTGGGCCTCGGCTCTTGGGGAGTTTCACGCACTTCTCGCTTTGAAACTTTTGAAGCTCACTTCTCCGAACACTTGGATCAGATGCCACCTGTCCCCCTCGAGATTAATGACTCATGCTCGCTCTGGGCTTGGGACTTCAGACCTTTTGCCCTGGCGCTATACTTCATGCGATTTTGACATTCCGAAAGCCCGTGAGCCACTGATCTGAACTGCTCTTGGAATCTCTGTCACTGAAAGATTAAAACTGCCTGTTGCTTTTAAGCCCGAAATGGGCTGCTTTGAATGTTGCATTTTGTGTCCATGGCTGCAGACTTCGTGAACAAGGATTTGGATGACTGGTTGTGGGCTGGGAAAATAGGGAGACCAGTGACTGGAAAAAGGAGACGAGTTTTCATCCTTGGAGAAAAACAGAGAGGCTTGGGGCCGCGATTTCTTTTGGTTAAGATATCGAGGGAGACCAGGGCACACAGAAGACGACTTTACATGCCGAAAGGGGACAAAATTAAGACTTGTTGATTCGAAAAGGATAGAGACAGGGCAAAATTACAGACTCGGATATATCGACATAGACCTATGGCCTATGGCCCTTGACAACCTTATGTGATAACACATTCCACTCTTCAAGTTGTTAAGAACACTGCCATTGTCTCTTAGAGATCTAGTTTATGCTCTCGGCTAGGCTACTATACATATTTTCTCAAATAACAAGACACGTGTATGATTTGTTCTCTACCTATTTAAATTATATCCATGATAACTCCTTCATAATCCTCCTTGAGTGGAAGACCAATGACGTTGGATCTTTTATTTTATTAACTACAACCCTTATTTTTTTTCTTTGTTTATTTGAGTTATTATAACTAAAGTGATTTGAGAGTAGGGTGCAAAGCTCAACATCATGATTCTCGATATGATGGACGAAGTGACACTCTTTCCATTTCTTTCAAGCGGATCCTAATTCTTTCTTGGGTAAATTCCTTGGTGCCTCAACACTCCTTATCTTCACCAAGATTGTTGACAAATTGTGCAGGTGTAAGTCTACATTGTGTTTTGTCTAGGAAGGCATGGCCCTTGGAGGTCACTAGACAGGTAGACTGTGAAGACAAGATTTGTGGCGATTCTTGTTTCCAAATCCTAAGATCTAATGTTACTTTTCGCAAGCTCAACACCATGCTTCCAAGAGTAGACAAATAAATCTGAAATATGGTAAGCATGTGAAACTTAAATACATGATAAGCAATACCATTATTATTTATTTTTATTTTGTTTCATTGTCTTATCCTACATTGCAATCTCAAAGGTCATTGTTGTTCATACTCAAATCACCTAAGTTAATTTGTAAAACCTGTATACAAAAAATATCGTTGTCGTTAAACAAATAGAGCCACAATTAGTAGCAAGGAAGAAAGCACAAAAGACAAAGTTCCCACACCAGGACGAAGGATTTGTTTTTGTTATTTTTAACATGCAAATTGCATTTTATATATTGTCTGCTTGCATGGTTTCATCATTTACATGATTTTCAATAACGTTGTATGGTTTTACACATAAAATAAGATAGAGAAAACTAACCATTTCCTGGACATCTTTGATAGGGAACAAGGTCACCCTACATATCAACTAGAACTTCCTTGAGCCTTGACTTTGTCCTTTTAGATATCACAAGTAGAGGATTCCCTGCATTGCCAAAGAGTCAACGTATTTTATTTCAGACGTTACTCTAAATGAAGCTTCATTTCTTCTGAGCGCACTCACATAATCAAGAGATCTCCATATATCACAAAGAGGTTATGCGGTAGCAAGATCTCCAAAGCCAAATAAGTGATTACATGTTTGCAAAGATTACTGATGAAGAGTTGCAAAGGTGATGCAAGCATTATGTGTCAAATAAGACGATGGTAACTATGTCTAATGTTTATTGTCTAATCTCATATGTAATCTCATATAGGAGATCTAATGTGATTTTCTAGAACTAACATTATACTAATCCTAGCATTACTTTGTTTTCAATTTTTTTGAAGTTCGAACTTAGGAAATGTGAAGAATAATTTTGCCTAGCCTCATCTCAAACTTAGGAAACATGACAACTAATTTTCCCTAGCCTTGGGAAGAGGCCAAATACGACCAATGAAAGTTTTATTGGTAGAGATAAAGTTTCTATGCATCCTCTAGAAAAAAACTTCCCACTCTCCCAGTAAGCTGACCAAAGTGACGATTTGACAATTACTCGATTCTCGAAAGAATCTGGTGGGCAGTGGTTTTTCAATCATCATTTCAAACTCAACTCTCACTCGATCCTGTGTTCTTGCTCGCCTTCCTCTAGCTTCAGTCAGGTATGCTTCCTCTTCCATCACCTTCCTTCAAACATAATTTTGCTCCCATCCATACCATAAATAAATAAAAAATGGAAAATTATATGTAAATTGTTGATATTTATTTCGATTTGCATGCAAGCTAATAAGAAAAACTACAAGTCATTTCCTATAGTCCCTGAGCCTAAAGGCAAGGACCAATAACGTATAATCTATTTACAACATTTTTAATATAAAAACTTATTCGTACTTAAAAATTGATAAAATTCTTAAATTTTTAATATCAACATAAATTGAAAATAATGAGAAACATCTAAAGCTTTTTAAAACAAATTTTATGAAAAATATGGTTAGATAATTAGGTCGAGAAAAAGATAGCACGAAGTAGTGTAGTTTGTCTCGCCTAAGACTTTTCAATCTTATTTATTCTTGGTTGGGGTGAATACTCGCCTAAGCCTAACTCTTGAAACTTGCCACTCCCAAGACCACTGATGTCGACAAAACTCGCGTCTTGAGCTTTCGATTAAGAGTTACTAACCTATTTTTAACGTCCACGAGGCTAAAAATAACCTATGGGACAGATTGCTTTTCCATTTGGCTTTTGTATTCGACCCTTTTCCTGTGAAGTTTTACAATAACCACTCCCAACTTCTCGACAAACTCTTCGCTAAATAGATTATCCCAAGAACTAACTGCCGGAATACCTGCATAATTTTCTCTGTTGTCTTTGAAGGCCTCACATTCTAAAATGGAATGTTTTTCTGTTTCCACTTTTCCAGAAGAGCACAAAATACATACTCTTTCCTCCCACATTTCTTTTGGCCTTTTCTAGCACCCTGTTTCACACCGGAGTTGATGAGAATTAGTCCTTAATTGAGCAATAAGAATTTTAGATCTCCAAGAAATATTGGCCCCTATGTACGCCTTTTTCTAATGGTTATGAGTGGGGTTAAACTCTTCAATGTAGTACTTCTTCTTTCTCCCTAGCTCTTTCTCCCAAGTACGTTTGTGGAACTTATCCATAACAAAAGTTTTTATCTCTTTACTGTTTGTAGGACACATGCTCAAACAAATGCCCCATTTACTAAACCATTTGTTATTTTGTTGCATCCAAGTCAATGAGACAGAAGCACAATGTCTAAGGTAACTTAGCAAATACTAGTTAGTTTTATCATTTAAAAGCAAACAAACTGAACTTTAGAGGCAATATATGCAGTTCACTGCACTTGTTGATAATAGTAAACTCTATTATAAATCCCACTGATTATCCATCATTACAAAGTGAATTATTGATAATAGTAAACTCTATTATAAAGATGGTGATATACAATTTAATAATTTTGTGGAGGTTGTCAACAACAATGACTTTTCTATTTATATTAAATTACCTAATGATTTAATATTTGCAATGTTTTTATTATTGAAAAGTGCTTAGAGAAGTTTGACTAACTACATCAGATACAACAAACCTCCCTCTTAATTTTTTTTGTTTATGAAAGTCACTTAAGGTTTAAATTAAATTTCATCATATAAATATTTTCAATGTTTTTGTTAAAATGTTTACATGACTTAAAATTATATTATATAAAATTATAATTGCAAATAATAAATGTTTGGAGGAAATTAATTTTGTAGGAAATGGATATTTTTTCGATTACAAATTTAATAAGAATTAGGTAGAAATTTCATATATAAACAAAGTTTTGCCATAATTCAAGATATGTGTATGGTGGAATAATAATTTTAGGAGTTTTACCCAATTTTAAATCAACAATCATTACAATTTTGATAAGAGTTTCATATTGATGGGAACTCTACCTTTATGTATCACTAGATTTCAAGTATTTCAAGTATTGGAGGGAAGTTTGCTATGAGATTGGATGGTTCCCAAACTTTCTTCATCTTCTTTTTTTTAATAAAATTTGCCTAAAACTTAAATTGAATTAATTACATTTTTTTTTAAAGCTTATGAGGGACACACTTAATAGCCTCAACAAGCTCATAAAAAGCAAAATGTGTCACAAGTAGGTTTTGAACCTGGGTGGGGAAGATAAAATTTCTCCTTCCTAACCACCAAAGCTCAACCCAATTGACATCTTTGAATCCCATCTTATTACAACGTTCGTAATTATAATAACTTTGCATATCAATGAGTTAATACAAAATATCGTCATGCACACACAAAAATTCTCTCTTGATTTCGGACATCATTTCACATCCATTATTTAAGGCAATGATCAACTTGCATTTTTAAATATGCCCTCACATTTGAGCCCTACTCATACAATAACATTAATCTCTCAAATAGTTGAATAACCCAGACAAATTTTCTCTCAATTAAATGTTGTCGTTGATGATGATTGTTAACGTCTACTATGAGCAACTTTAGTCTATCAAACCTTAAGAAAAAAATGGTAAGGAATTAATTGGATTACTTTAAAATAGTATTCCTATGTTTGAAAAGATTGGAGAGAAGCTTTCCTAAATCTCCATAGTTTTCGTTAATTAAAAAGTTAGAAAGATTGATATTGTTACAAATATTTTAAAATTGAGATCTAATGTGGGTGTATGCATTCTTTTGCAACCTTTTGAATACACACCATACAAAAGTACAATTACATGCAGACTCTTAACCTCTCAAATTCCATATCGCACACTCTCTAGTTCTTGGCCATTTAATTTAATCACCATTATAAGTTTGCAAGCTCTATTATGTACTTTGTGCTACCATGCCAAATGTCATAATAGTCTCACATAGGCTGTCTTGCCTTCCAATTATCTACCACCCTCCCCTTTACCTTGGTGGGGGTTCCTTATTTATCCTTGAGCTTCCTCATAATGACTCGTGTCCATCATGTAACTTAATTTCCCAAACACTTTAGTTCCACATTTATAGTCATCATAATGATTTGTTTCAACTTCTCTCATTTGCAAGTGCTCATATTCTTTAGTCCACACATCCTCCTCTCATTTGCAAGTGCTCATATTCTTTAGTCCACACATCCTCCTCTCATTTTGCAAGTGCTCATATTCTTTAGTCCACACACCCTCCTCCTCTAGGGACTTTACCTCCAATGTATTTCTTATTCTTCTATCGCTGACTCTGCAATCCTTTTCACCTTGTGACATTGCAACTGATCTCTTTCCTTATTTTACTCACTCATCTTCCTCACTTGCCGCCTTCTTCTATTTTTCTATTGTTCTCCCCTCATCGAATCATGTTCATCTGTTTGGTCTCTTTGTTGCATACTAGAATATCTATTGAACCCTTTGGCATGGTACCTTACGATGTTTGTATCAAATGCTTCTCAGACATTAGGCCTTTTGTCGACATTCTTATTCCAATATTCATGGTTTCTTCTCGAAAGCTTTCTTGAAATTTTGGCCATCATGTTCTAGATATCCTCTACCTGCGATTTCTACATTCTCTACATCTTCACTACCCTCTCTTAAACACTTATAGATGGTGATTGTCACATTGCCTAAGATGCCCTTACATCATCATGTCATTCTAGTACAACAAACCACAATGAAAACAAACCTTTAGCTAATTTAGGACTAGATACTTTTACTTTTCAACCCACCCATGTCATCGAATGTTAAGTATATTACATGTGAAAATATATAATTTTGTAAAAGTAATGTAGATTTAACAAAACCTCCTAAGATCTCCCCTTCTTCTCTAGACTATGAAAATGGATAGCGGAAAAACCACCAAACATAATAACAGTTGGTAAGGGACTCAACAGAATTTGAACTTGTAACCTATAGCCTCCCCAAAGACAACATGCCTTGGGTGGATGGTTCAACTAATTGGGCTCACCCTTGGGGCAAAATATGTGTGTGTGTGTGTGTGTGTGTGTGTGTGTTACATGTATGTATTTGTTTATGTATATATACACATACAGATACATACATGTAATTTTTATATATACACATATACATACATACACATATAAATACATGTGTGTGTGTGTCTAGAGAGAGAGAGAGAGAGAGAGAGAGAGAGAGATTTATTGTTTGTGTTTTTATATTGTTTTATTTTTAACATGATAGAGTTTAGCGTTTTTCTATTTTGATGTATAAAGATTATACACGTGACGTTGCACATTTCATCCAAACTAGGTTGTAAAATCCACCTTTCTGTTTTAAATGAAAAAAAATGTTTTATTAAAGATGTATATTTTTTTGAAGACAAGACATTGCATATTATATTCTTAATGAAATCAAAATATAAATTGCATTGTGCACTAAGTCTCTTTGTTGCTTTCAAGAATAGCTATCTTAGTAGCCAACATCAGAGAAACAAAAAGTAGATGTTCTTAACAATAGGCTCTAGAAATTAGCTTTAAATCTATAATTTCATTTTTAAAATGCAACTTCATCAATAAATGAATTTGATTTCTTCCGGAAGAAATCCATTTTCATTTTTCCAATGTGACTAGCAATCCTTCTCGAAGAAGTGATGCTTCCTTTGATAGTTTATCCACATATTCATTAGTTTCTCTATAGACATGTTCAAAGATAAGTTATCAAAGGAACTTTTTAAATCATTGATTTTTTTTCCATTACTAGAAGGAGCAATATATTTTCCAGATTTGTCTTACCCGTTACCCATTTGATGATAAGTTTGTTGTCACCAAATATCTGAATACTTTAAGATCCTCTACACCTGCCAATTTGAGAAGGATCGTTAGAGCACATGACTCTGATTTGTTATAGGTAGCTTGCCCAAATTCTACTTTAAAGGAAATGGAATGGTTTTTGAAGATAAATAAGATTCCACTTGAACTGCAAGTTCATGAGGAGCCTCGACTAGCTCCATCAAAGAATCCATGGGCCTTTAAGAAGTTAATTACAAGCTCGGTAATGACTCTCATAGTATTGATTTTTTCATTGGCGACCAAATACCCTCATATACACATTTAACATGGAAACATACTTGAATGGGAAGAACGTCTTTGCCTTGAAAAGTCATCTCATTTCTTGCAGGCCAAATTAATGAGGACGTTGTGCAAGGAAAGGCTTCGTGCTCAATGAATTTTTTGTTATTACATCAATTCTTGAAGCATTATAAGGTAGATTCACCTTCCCAGTTCCCATCTTCATTTGCTAATTTGAAAGCTTCATTCCATGCTTCTCTTGAAAAATGATGATGGACAAATAAGGGATCTACATATTCCTCACTATTGTTATATGAAATCAATCTACCTAGACCCTCCCACGATATTTTTTTACAATTATACCCCGTGAGGAATTTATTAGAGATATCCAATTAGAAGAAGATTATTTTTTTGAGAGGATACCTTAGATTCCAGATAGTCTTCCACCACCATGCCTTTTACCTCTCAAATTCTTCTTTAATCCTTACTCATATCCCAACTTGGTATTATAATTCCCAAAGGCTTTATTCTTTCATCATATAATCTCATCGTCTTCTTCCTTTGGTTTTATCCCTCTATGTTTAAGAATATATAAATATTGATTCCATTCTTCTGTTATTTCTCCTTGAAGACCCGAGTAAAGGACTAATTTCCAACCTTGACTCCAAAGTGTGTTTGCTTCTAGATTGACTACATATGCCAAACTAAATATCTCCATTCTGTGAAGAGCAATGATTAGAGATTCAGATGACTTGAAGTTTTATGAACTCCCAAACCATGTATCCATGCTTATTTTTACTTTGTTTCATTTACCAATTTTCCAAATTATCCATTTCTCTATCGAGGGGAATGCTCTTACCATTGCCTTCCAAACAAATGAAGCTCCTCCATAACCTTTAGCTTCTTTCCTAATACAATCCTCTATTATTTTTGAAATTATATATGTTGCCATCATTGTTTTGCCTCATAATCCTTCATTCAGAAACAATATCCACAGGCTTTTAGTTGTTAAAGCCATTATAAACAAATGTATGCTTGAAAGTCCCCACCGACCATCTTCTTTTGGTTTAGCCAACTTCTTCCATTTCATTGGGGGAATACCTTCCTTCTCTCTTTTTCCTATCTAGAGAAAACTGAATAATATTTTCCTTATCTTATCCAAGATACATTTGGGAATGTGAGTTATTGATAGCTAGTATACATGTATCCCATATAGTATAGATTTCAGTAAAGTCGACCTCCCTCCTCTCGACAACCACTTGTAACACTAATGAATAACTCTTCCCTTTATTTTTTTATACAACCATATCCAGTCTCCAAATCTGTAATCATTTGGATTTATATGAAAACCAATGTATTTAACTTCATTATCAAAGGGAACACAATTACAAGGAAGAATTTAATTTAGTTGTATTTCCCTTTCTTCTCTAATACCATTGAATAAAATAGAAGACTTGTTAATTATATGTTTTAAACCTTTTCGGTATAGCAATGCACACTCAAATTCTTTATAAAACATAAAAAAAATAAAAAAAATAGCATTCGCACATAGTACTCACAAATTTACCTTGGAAACCCTTAACCGGGAAAACCAACAAATGTTTAGAGCCAAACCTCTAACTCTCATTGTATTAACCTCACCATTTACAAATACAATATATATGATTCTGCGACATCCAAAACATTAATCCATTGGCCTAGATTAGATTACGACCTTAATTCCTTAACTGAAATTAGAAACCATAGGTCAAAAAACTGTGTACCAAAACAATGCCCATTTTTTGGGGGGGCTCTACCCCCGAACCCCCGAGCAAAGGCAGGCTACCCACCCCCTCACTACGCCCAACGCATACACATCACCCATGGGGATAACCATGCAAAGAATATAGCACATAACCAATATTCTCCCACTTATTCTTTTCTTTGCATATAAGGGGGTTGAGGATTACATGATCAAGAATGTGCATTGCTTCTCTACACCAAGAGAGCATCTCAATACTTACAAACTTTGTCGATGAATTTGCAATATTATTCAAAGTGTATACCTTCACTAGCAACAACATCTTGTCTTCAACCATGTCTCTCACAAAGTGATACTGGACATCAATGTGCTTTGTCTTAAATTGACAAGCCAAGTTCTTTGCCAAAAATATTGCACTATGTCTATCACAATCTAACCTTACAACTTGCTATACAAACCCTATACTTGAACATAACCTCTGTAACCATACAAATTCCTTACTCACATGAGTAGCTGCCATGTATTCAATTTATGTAGTTGACAGTGCCACTACAAATTGTCTCTTGCTCATCCCACTGATTTCTCCTCCAAATAGGTTAAACACATAACCACTTGTAGATCTTCTATAATCTAAATTTATAACCTATTTTGCATCAACAAATCCATGTATGTCCAACACTTTGTTTGCACTAGGTCTTTCTTGGTAGAAAATTGATCCAGGTGGATACTGGTGGCCCACCTATTCCACTAATTTAGAATGGTTCCACATCTTGGTAGTTATTTTACAGTTTTTCGGGTCCCAAACTTTTAGGGTCGTTTTGAGGCCCTAAACGACATATTTTTGGTGCGACAATGCCAAGTATGTTACCGAAGGCAAATACTGGACCATTTGGAATGTATACTTCTCAACTGGACCTTTTCTATGGGCTACTGAGCACCCCAAATGAAGATCATATGAAAAAGTTACGCCCTCGGGAAGTTGACATATCAACTAACCACATCAGGGCCCACAAACCTGTTGGTGTTTCATATTCTGGGGTTAGGGTTTTGGATGTTTAGGGTTTTATCATTGATGCTTTATGTACAAGGCCTTTTCGGCCTCTTTGTAATCAACTTATTGTGAATGAGCGTAGACGACACATGTATTTCTTTAGGGATAATCTACCATAATTCTAGCTAGTTTGTGTGCTTTGCATTTTACAGTCTTTTGTATTCCATTCATTAATAGAATACGAGTTTAACTGTATTACTTTGTTTCTTGCAATATCTCTATGTGTTTCCTTGTTATATCCATGTCATCATGTCGTTCTCTAACTAGTATGGATCAATGGTATCAGAGCAATCCGCTCTGATCCAGATTATTTTCGGAACAAAAACAAAGCTGAGATATTACAATGAAATACACATAAATATTGCCAGAAACAGAGAAATACAACACTACATGATTTCTATTAATGAAAGAAATGTACAGAGACTGTAAAAATACAGAGTGCAAGACTCGCTAGAATGGTGGCAGCTTTATCTCTGAGAAGAGATGTGACGGCTACGCTCTTTCGCAAGAAGATGAGTACAATGAGGCTTTGAAGGCATTTTTACATTAAACATGAATGCCCAAACCCTATACATCCAAAAACCTAACCCTAGGAGATGAAGCGCCAAAAGTCATGTGGACCACGTTGGGGTAAGTTAGTACATCAACTTTCCGGGGTCATAACTTTTGCATATGATATCTGTTTTAGGCATGTGATAGCCCGTTGGAAAGGTATTTTTGAGAAATACACATTATGCTATCAAACTTTGACTTTGTCAACTGTTTGACTGTATCAAGCCCAAAAAATATTGTTTAGGGCCTCAAAACGGCCCCGAAAGTACAAAAAGATGTACTGAGATGAAAACTACCAAAATAGGCCAGTTGGACTAGATGGGCGACCACCAATATTCGCCTGGATGTTGTGTAGGGATTCAAGACAGCCTCAGAAGTGCATAATCCATAATTACAAAGAAGTGTCCCCATTACAGAGAAACGTGTTGAACTGAAAACTGTCAAGATGAGCCAGTTGGAATTTGGAACAGGTGGGTGGCCACCAATATCCACCTGGATCACGCTCTTTGTTGTTTCTTCATGCATGTCCCTGACAAGGTCAAGCTATCGAGAGTTGGGTCTTGAACTAGTTGAGCTTGGGGAAGAACACTCATGCCGACCCAAGCTGCAACCTCCCATGGCAGAAGAAAAGAGAGACGATGGAGCAGGAGATCCTATCAAATTGTTGCTCGAGGGAGCCCTTGCACAATAGAGAAACGAGATTATGGATAATCTCACCCATATCCTTTGACAACTTCCAACAACAACAGAGGCACCTTCAATCAACAGACACTTTAGAGGTGCGATGCCCTTCAAGGTATAATTTAACTTTGATATTATTTTATTTGAAGTTTAGATAGATGTTGATGCTTTGGAAAAATGGTTAAGTCTGCTAGAGGGTTATTTGAAATTTCTCTATCCGAAATTTTTCCAACAGTAAAAAAATCACGTTCGCACTCCTTAAATCCCTTCCCTGCGTCAGATATTGGTGGGAAATCCCAACAATTCTCATAGTGATAAGAAATTAACGAATCTTTTATTAATGCCAGCTCTCAGTTACAACTGCAAAAGTTATTTTCAAGTCCCTGCAAGGGCTTGGACTAGGGAAAAATGTTGGAAGTGCAAGAAGTAATTAAAACTCATACATGGACAACTAATGTCAAAAGAAAAGATCACAATGCAAGTCCAGTATGGATCACTTCAAGTTACATGTGCATCATCATTTTGAACTTTGCAAAACTTGCATTAATTAGCACTGAATGATTTCATAACTTTTAATTAAGCCAAAACAAAATTCAAGAAAATAAATAACCTTGGAGCATATCATCGATCAATGCCTCGTAGTCATTTCTTTGCCACCTTCAGAACAACCTCGTTGTCAACAATACAATTCAACTCTTATGAAAACTCAAAATGGAATGAATAGATAAATATATCAATTAGAACTTACGCATACCTTATCAATAGTCTCATTTTTCTCTCTCTACCCCCTTTGTCTAACTCCCTCCTTGTATTTATATCTTCTTTGAAGTAGTTAGGTAGTTCAACCACTTTTGTTTTTTGATTTAATTAAATTTTTAGTTAAGAAAATAAATTTTAATATAAGATACGGGTCACACATATGTTTTTATATTTTAACTAATTATAAGTGGGGTCCCACTAGATTCTTGTATCTTTATTTTGAAAAATTTCCCTTGTAGCTCCCAAAATAATTTGAACATATACATAATCAACAACATAAAATAAATCAATAAATGGCATTCATCAAAATAATTCCATGTCAACAAATACTTGTACCTCCCCATATTTCAAAATAATATGACATTTTTAAGTTTTCAAAAGTAAATATCATATGTCGGTTCTCTATCCCAAAATATAGATTCACATTTCCAAGTAAAAATAATAAACATTGTCATAACATAAGTTAAAAGAGTTAAGTGTATTTCTTCTTAAAATAAAATTATCTTTCTTTCATGCCTTCAGACTCATCTGGTTTAAGATTTTGTATGTCCTCGAGAAAAGTCTTTTTCTCTTCATATTTACTTAACTTTGGAAGCATGTCATTGAAGGTAATTTTCCTCTTACCACTTTTTGCCTTCGTTGACTTATGTTTTGAGTGTACGAAGGATGACTATGATGTATTTGTGCTAGGGTTAACAATATGCCTCTTCCATTTATCAATTTGAATTTCATGAGAGGGCACGCTATGTTCCCTAGGAGGAGAATGGGCTATGGAAGCAACTGATGTAATAAAAGGCACTGTTTGATGAGGTAGAGGGGGATCTCTGGGACTGAAAGGCCATTGTGCAATATCAGAAGGAGGATTCACTGGATTATTATCTCAACCATCATCTGTAGGATGAATAAGAGGTTTGGGAATGTCCATGATACTAGCATGAGGCTGCAAAGGTACACCAGGAAGAGCTGGAGGTTGGGGTAAGGGAGGCTGCCCAATGAGGTTTAAAAAGCCAGTTTGCACCAATTGTTTGAACTCATCTGAATATACATCAAAATGGATAGAGAACCTTATTCTCTTTTGTCTCCCTTGCTGCCAAAACATGTTAGGCCTTTTTTCTCTTCCTCCTCTATTACCCCTATTACTCCCTCTACTCCCCCTACTAAAGAAGCTCATCTATTTTCCATTGTCATTTCAATCAATCAAAAAATCTTTTAGGTATAATACAACACACAACAAGATAAACATACTTTACAATTTTTGTTGAATGTGACTTAATAAGGCTCTGTCTACAACATGGAAAATCAAGTAGAAGGGGAAAATGAAAAAAAGGAATAATGTATAAGAAGGGAAGAAGAGCCAAACTCACTCATCAACAATACTCTTCACTCTTGATTTCCATAGTCAATCTGAAACTTCAATCTTCTTGAATGCCTCTTTGTATATGAACAATATCTTTTAAACATGAACACAGATAAAATGACAAATATATGGAACATGAAATTATGAATGGTTGGGAGAAATGATAAATGGAGTATACTTATGAAAAATGATAAATAATGAAGGATAGTGCACAAAAGTTCATGTAAAATCATTTATAATTTTAACTCAACCATTTACTTCCACTATGATCTCATTTGATATGTGAGCATTGTCAAATATATATCAAACTGCAGCTCAAACCAAAAATAGAATGATTTGAATTTTGGTTTTGGTATTTACTAAAACTAACTACAATATCATTTAATCACCCACAGTAATATTTACATAACACTGTATGAACCAATTACAATTGACAGTTGTCAAACTTGTAACCAATATCTTCTATCAATACCCTAAGCGAGTATCAACAACAATATATGAGACAACTCACAATTTTCTTGACCGTGGATTATTCATTACATCAAATAGAGTACAAGTTGTTATACAACAAATGGAATATGAGAGTGGAAAACACAAACCCAACAATTTTTTTATCAATTCACCCAAGCATGATGTAAAACATTAACGAAAGTTGGGAGGAATTTTCATAATGGCCATGTTGACAATGTATACTAGATTCACAATAATAAACAATATTTTAAAGGTGACAACACATTTAAACTTTGGTTATTGTTCTTTCAATAGATGAAAACAAATTGGGCATGAAAATAACTACAAGTGAGCTGACATGTAGACATTTTGCATAAATATAACCGTGGTTTAAAACCAATTCCACTTTCATACTTTTAAAACAAAATTTTAGATTGAACCTAGGTTGCATTTCTTTGTAAAAGAATGGTCATTGTTACAGGTTTAACCCAACACTCACTTCGACTTGCTATCATTTTTATTTTGCAATCAAACTCTTCTTAGAACACAAAAATAAGCATGGAAGGTGATATAATGAATTAGTGACAACATAGAAAATTCAGGAAATCACAATAGAAGTAAATCCATTGCAATTCTTTCCACCAAAACTTCTTTCATCCAACAAAAAAAACTTTTAAAACCAGCCGCCTCAAACATTTATGCTATTTTAGCACACAATTATTTGTATATAGACGAAAGGTAAGAGAAATAAAAGCTTTGTATTAGCAACCAACTATAGAGCCTTTCTAATTCATTTAACAACAAATTTGCTACAATAATGCTCTCAAATCTGCATGGGTACATACCTCAACCGATAGTCTTTATATACTTTAAATCCAACTAGTTGTACATACTTCACAGTTGTAGCAACGAACAACAATCTTCTGGAGCAAACATGACATTATACCCCTCTTCCCACAGTCCAAAAACCAAATGAAAATCCCTAACGAATTCCAAAGTTTGCAAAGTGTGAGTACGATGGTCATAAATGTCCATTCATTTCCAATTTAATGCATGGCCAACTCACCATATATCAACTTCAAATATTGCATGATATGTTGATATCCCATATAATCTATTACCCCCATACTGTATGTGTTATACAAACTTTTCCTTTTCACATCAAAATAATAATCTATGTGATGAGATAGCATGCACTTAATACACTATAGTGTGAGTGCTATGGAACATGAAATATAGCCAATGTTTTGAACCAAAACCATTGTGAGTGCAAACCTTTACCAAAATCACACCATATTTTATGTGAGTGTTAAGGGCATGTTAACCTAATAACATATATGTTAAGTATGCCTTGTTTGAATCATAATTTGAATGCCAAGCCAATAAATATAACCGTGAATATTACTTATATAGTTAATGTAAAGTGAAACTTTACACAACCTTTCAAGATGTTAATGCCATGCAAAGTTTCAAAACATATTGTAAATAAAACATGCCACCATATATGCCTTTATAACCAATGTGTTGTGCCATTGAACAATGTATGCTTGAATATTTCCACGTGATCCTTAAAACCATTGAGATGTGAGGCATACAAAACTTAAACACATCGTACCAAATGTCGCCTTTGTGCCATGAGAAACATGTTTACTCAAGCATGTTATTATGCATGCAATTAAATGTACCTTGAGGCAAAATTTTTGATGTAAAGAGATATCCCACACTGAAACTATGATAAATTGATATCAAATCAGAATACAGAGAAAATGTCAGTCATACAATTTCAATTATCTTTTCTAGGGGACCCCTCCTACTATAGTTATTTTATTAAGTCTTTTAAAGAGTTGCAAGTTTTGCAACTCTTTGCAAACTCTTTGAATATGTGGATGAAGTATGAGTCAACGAGAATCTTTGGGCAAGAGGCCAAGACAACAACCCATAAAATGTTGAGATGTGAGGGAGATCACATGTATAAGGATTGTCCTCACAAAGGAGAAAGGATGAGGATTGTTCACAACATCCAGGAGGTTGATACAATTGAAGACATGGGTAGAAACATGTTGAGAATTTATGTAGCCTTGGACAATAGGCAGGGAGACCATCAATCTCACATGATTGAGGTGGAAGGTAAGATCAATAACCAACCCATAGCTATTTTAATAGATTCTGGAGCTAGTCATAGCTACATAGATCCCAATCTTGTTGAGAGGTTTCATTTGTAAAGAAGAAATCATGGGAAATCTTGGTTGGTCCAGCTAGCCCCTAGAGCTAAGAGAAGAACCAATGAGTTGGTTCAGGATTGTCCAGTAGACATGAATAGAGTCAACATAAAGGTATATTTGAATAGCATACCTTTTAATTCATATAATTGCTTAATTGATATGGATTGGTTGGACAAACATCATGCTATCCTAGATTGCTACAACAAGGCTTTCACTTGTCTTGATGAGGAAGGACAACAAAGGAAAATTCAAGGGATTCCAAGACCTATATCCATAAAATAAATTTCAATCATGCAATTGAAAAAGAGTTTTAGAAAAAAAGATGCCAGATTTATGCAGCCCATATGGAAGAGGCAACCAAGAATAAAGTGCCAAGTATTGAAGAACATCAATGATTGAAAAAATATTAGGATGTATTTGGGGATATGCCAGGGTTTCCACCAAAGAGAGACATTGATTTCTCCATTGATTTGGTACCTGGAGCTTCCCTAGTGTCCGAGACTCCTTATAGGATGAGCACACTAGAATTAAAGGAATTGCAGATGAAGATTGAAGAACTTTTGAAGAAGGGGTATATATGCCCAAGTGTGTCACCTTGGGGAGCCTCGATGCTCTTTGTGAAGAAGAATGATGGAATATTGAGGTTATGCATTGATTTTGGGTAATTGAATAAGGTTACCATAAAGAACAAATATCCTTTACCAAGGATTGATGATTTTTTTTATCAAATGAAGGGTGCAAAGGTATTTCTAAGATGGACTTGCGGTCAGTCTATCATTAGGTAAGAATTAAAGAATAAGTTATCAACAAAACACTATTCAAAACAAAGTATGACCATTATGAGTTTGAAGTGGTGCCATTTGGGTTGTCAAATGCACCACATGCCTTCATGTGTTTGATGAATGGAGTGTTCAAAGAGTATATGGGTAAATTTGTGATTGTTTTCTTGGATGAGATACTCATCTACTCCAATACAGAGGAAAAACATGAGAAGCACTTAAGCATGGTGCTACATGTATTGAGGGAGAATCCGTTGTATGCCAAGTTGAGAAAGTGCTCATTTTATCAAAGGAAAATTTATTATTTATGCCATATTATTTCAGAGGAAGGGACAATAGTGGATCCTGAGAAGATAGAAGCCATTAGAGGTTGGCCATCACCAAAGAATGTCATAGAGGTGAGATCATTATTGGGACTTGCAAGTTATTATAGAAGATTTATTGAAGGCTTTTCAAAGATTGCACACCCAATCACTTTGTTTCAAAAGAAGGGTTTGAAGTTCGAATGGGCCTGTGTATGTGAAGAAAGATTTCAATATTTGAAATAATTTTTGACAAGTGCACCAATATTGAATATTGTTGATCCATAAGAGAATTTCATTGTGTGCACTGATGCATGCAAGGAAGAACTTGGTGGAGTCCTTACACAAAATGGGCATGTGGTATGTGTTATGAGTCAAGTAAGTTGAAAGAACATGAGAGGAACTATGCCACACATGGCTTAGAATTGGTAGCCATAGTTCATGCCTTAAATATGTGGATGAATTATCTCATGGGAAAAATATTTGAGTTGAGGACTGACCATAATGGTCTGAAATATTTGTTTGGACAACCAATATTGAATGCGAGACAAATTAGATGGCTTGAATTCCTTATTGAATATAACTCTGATATAAATCATATCAAAGGCAAGGTAAAGAAAGTGGTTGATGCACTTAGTAGGAGAGTGCATGCTACAACCATTAGCATGTACGTGTATGATTTAAAAGACAAAATTTTGGAAGCTACAAATTTAGATCAACATTATTTGCGAGTAAAGGAAGCATTGCACCAAAGTAATTTTTAGCAGAAATTTAAGAATTGTGAGCTAAAAGAGGATGGAGTCCTCATGTACAGGGTGTTGACCCCCATATGTTTCCTTCTTTTACTTTTCCTATACTTGGAAAATTCCTTAATTTGTTGTAGTCCCATATGTTTCGTGTTATACAAGATGCAACTTTCTTTTCCGCGACACACATATTGTACCATACTTAGTCACTTTTCCATATGTTGGGGGGTTCATGGGCGACGAACTCGCAGAGGCATTCTTTTACTTTTTCACAAATCCTTTGCAACACTTAGTTTCTTTTCTCACAGACTCGCGGATTTGCAGATTCGTGGACTCATGTTCTTTTCAACCCATCCTTGTAAGTTCGATCGACAATTATCAACACTTAGCCACTTTATGACTCTTCACGGAAGCACATAATCACATAAATATTTCTTCTATCCCTGACTCCTCGCCATGACGTGTTATTACTCTTTCACACTTCTTGATATTTATTTAATGTTAATCCTATGGACTCAAGTGCTAATTGATTTAAAAAAAGGCCATTATTAATGACACTTTTCTCAAGGAAATCACATTTATTTTATATTAATTCTTGCATCGAAAAGATAACTTAAGTAATATTATTAAGTAAGATTTTATTATCATTCTAAGCAATGTTACAAAGAAGTTTTCCAAGCTGGTTAAGATGGATGAGAGAAAACAATAGTTCTATGGAGATTCTTTGAATTTTTTCACACGAGAAGATCACAACTATCATTGGTCGAGGTCCTACTGGTATTATGCAATTTTGCCAAATAGAGATGATAAAAAAATCTGGACGTTAGGAATAGCTCTTGTTGGGTACGTATATGAATTTTTTCACTCCAAAGAGATAATTACTTGGTGTGTGGATAAGTTCATTCAGAATCAAAGGACAATTCCATTACATAATGGTTCCCTTATTTCTTTGGCACCAATAGTTTTCAGAAAGATGTTGAAATTACTAGAGCCAACTCTCACGTACAAAGGAGATGAGGCTAGAGTTTTTCTCAAAGGAAGAAATAATGGAACAAAATTTCTACAAGAGTATTTGCAAGACCCTACAAAAATGCCGCAAGATTTATCCAGTATTAAGGTTAGTTCTTGGAAAGACCCATATCGAGAAATTGCTTGGATTTTTACTAGAATCACTAGTCAGGATTATATGACGACTATTCAATGGTTGGCCTTGTATATTTTACATTTCAAAGTTCATGAAGATGCTATTTTTGATTGGACAAAAATCATATCTAATGAAGTCTCTACACAACTAGTAAATTTCAAAAGTGAGAAAAAGTTCTACATGGCCTCTTATTTGATATTTTCTATTACATATTGTTACATTTTCAAAAGTTTAAGCATTGGAAAAAGGGTGAATTGCATGGTCGACCCAATGACAATGTATTATCAAGCTCTATGGAGACAAAAGGTTATTCATTATTTCTATGAAGTTTATAATGATTTTATGTCTACATTCAAGAAACTTATTTTCAGAGAGAATACCTCCAGATTGTCGTTTGAAGCATCTACCTTTCTGGATTCAAAGAGGATTTTGGGAAAAATGGATCATTATAATCTTATCAGGACGTTCTATTCTCATGAAAACCCCTTTTCCTCCTCTATTATGTAACAGATAAATTGTTTCTCATAGAAGTAGCAAGACAATACAAGTTTTGGTTCCATATTCTCTATGAAAAAAGAAAGAAATAATTCATCTGTTTTCCCTGGAAAGTTGGAGAAATTCTGTTGAGAGGAATTCCTAAAATTGATGAATTTGCTTCCTATCTCGACCAATACAATCTAAGATTTGTAGAAGAGATTAAGGGTTTTGATCCTAATCGCCTCTTTTACAATCGTTTGATATCAGTTGGAATTAGTCCTGCATTGGCTAATGCCCTTATATTTGGAGAAGAAGAAGGCGATAGCCATGACCCTCCTAGTCAGGGTATTGAGAAAAAATATGGTGATATAGAAACTATTTTAAGTACCACAGAGCATTATAAGGAAAGGGGAAAACCCTCAGGTGAAAAAGGTGCCCAATATCTTGTTGTTTCTCATAGAAGTGTTTTGCCCAAAGTAAATTCTCAGTCCGTAGTGTCTCAACAAAATAAATCCTCGACAAATAACTTAGATGATGGTGGTGATAAAAACTCTCCTAAAGGAAAATTGGAAAACCCTCGTAAGTTGAAAATAAAGAGAAAAAGAAATAGCTCTCAACAAGAGGAGGAAGAAAAACACATACTTGAAAAATAAATTTCTCTTGAAGACATGGATTTAGATGCTGATATTGATAATATCTAGTTTTCTGACGAAGAAGAGCGAGTACAAGAGAACACACAATTTGTTGTTGAACTGACCATCCACAATGAAGTCTTCTCACATGAAGAAACTTTCTTTGTACAAAATGGATTGTTTGATAAATCTTCCAAGAAATTATTTTTTGAAAGAACTTCAAAGAGTAAAAGGGGAAAATATTGTTCCACAATTGATCTCAGAGACATAAGCCCATATAAACTATCTTCAATCCACAAAGTTACAAGAGATGCATTAGATATTTCCATAATTGATATGGAAGAAGAGAATCTCGGGCTTAAAGAAAAAGTGAAAGAATTGGAAGCGACATTGATGCCTCCACCTATAATAGCCACCCTGGTGTCCGTAATCCAGCATGGTGGAAGTTTTCAGAGAACCCTAGAAGTAAACTTAAGACTTAAAGGAGCCTCCAGTCTACTTATGGCTACTCGACATTTTGGTGAAGAAAACATAAAGAAAAGAATGTCACTCATTTTAGATACACGGGACTTAGCAAAACGTTTATCTTCTCTTGGTCCAAGGATACATAATACCAAGGAATATTTGAATGCATACATAAAAAATGATGAAGGATTTCTCAAAGATGGAGTTTCCATGTTCACCGCAAAGGTCTTGGCAATAAGAGAACAAAGAAGAAAATAAGAATATTTGCCTTCTCAAAGTCGTATAAAGCAACTAAATGCATGCTGGATTAAAATAATTAATATATTAAGGGGAATTTTAAACGAACTTAATGATTTAACACACAAAAAGACCGAGGCTTATTCAAAATTGATTGAGTTAGATATTGCAGGCACCACTATTGAATTATCAAATCCAAGTTTAATAGCAGATTCAATGCTCTTGACTAGACAACAATTTGAAGAACACGTCGAGAATTTGAAAAGATTATCGACAGAGAAATTTGATAGCATGGTGGAATACACTAACGATGATATTGATAGTTGGTTTGTGGAATATATAAATAGGAATGAAGATATTGAGACCACATTACAAAATTTATCAATTGACTCTAGAGAGATTGAAAGTGAATTATTTAATATCAAAGTCCAGAAAGAAGTGATCGTTACTCCTCCAAGAGAATATATTGAAGAATGGCTAAACAGGGCTTCAACCAAGATTACTAAGATTCCAACGGAAGCCATTAATACCGGTAATGTAACCACAACAAACAGTGATACAAAAGACACATCAAAAAGAAAATGAAGAGAGATATTCCATCACGGTAATTCCATACTGATCACATTCCTTCTTTCCCTTTCAGGATTCATTTACTTGTATTTATTCTTTCGATAGAAAAATATACTGATAACTTCCTTCTGTCTTCTGTCCAGATCTCACTGTTCGTGCTCTGTCCCAAATCCACATCTTCTTCTTCATCTTTCTTGTATATATTTTTATGGTCCATGGGAGCCCCAATCCGAGTCCATTTTTGGACAAACACCTTTAAATTACTGAGACTGTAAAAGACTTTATTATTTTGAGAAATCCTAGAGAACTATTTAGGGGTTGATTTTGACAGTGTTTTATAACTCTAATTTTGAGTATAAGATATTTGAAGTCGACTCATCAAATTCTCCTTTTGATCTTTATAAGTAATACTATTTCAAAGTTCTCTCATGTGTTGGATCATGTTTCTTTTTATTTCTAAATGTGATAAAAAATATCTAAAACTATGATGGATGTGAGAGTTTCTGTTATTTTCTGCAATTTACCAACAAATGTGATGTTTAAGGTTCCTGGTCCATTTCTCAGGAACTCCTATACTTTATGTCATTTTAAATTTTGTTGAGCGATAAAGATTTGGGTTTTTCTTTTGGGCGTAATCTGATATATATTTCAAAGAAAATATTTTGAAGAATTTGTAGAGGAGTACCACCTCTATAAAAACATAGGGGGATTCATATCCTCGTGAGGTTTTCATTTCAATCTTAACATATTCAAACGTAAACACATGGGCAAGTTATATGTGTCTAAATCTCAAGAGATGAAAAATTTAGTGTTGCGAGAAATGCATAATGTACCATATGTTGGGTATTCAGGGTCCCAAAAGACCATTACAGCTATAATGGGCTAGTATTTTTGGCCATGTATGAATAAATAAGTGGCTAATTATATAGCTAGAATTCTAGAATGTCAAAAGGCGAAGGTTGAGCGTAGGAATCTAGTTGGATTGCTACAACCATTGTCCATTCCTAAGTGGAAATGGGAAGTTGTCACTATTGATTT
>ML799783.1:0-65596 GCA_009831015.1 Picea engelmannii
TCATGTGATTGCTGCAACCACTGTCCAACAACCAGAGATCTTTAGGTTGTTCTTCAGTCTTGTGGCATGAGAGAAACATACCTCTTGAGGTTTCTCTCGTATGATTTGACACATGTGCTCTGCCTGAGAGCTGATCTTCTTGCTTCTTCCTGCATTCAGATTCATAGTGCCCATACTTTTTGCAGTAATAGCATTGTATTCTTGATTTGTCATTTGATCTTCTCCCTCTGCCTCTTTGAGGTTGGAAACTCTGATTCTGACTCTGTTGTCTGTGACCTTGGAAATTTTGATTCGGGTTCTGTTGTTTGTTACCTCCACTTAAGTGTTGGTTACTTGTAATACTCCCTCATCCTTGGTGAGATTTGCTTCTTCCTCTGCTGAAGGAGACTTGAGTTTTGAAGGCATTGGTGATTGACTCATCTGTGAGATGCAGTCTGGTCTCATGTGTCACCAGGGAACCAATTAGTTCATCTGTTGAAAAATGTGACAGATCTTTGGATTCAAGGATTGCTGTAACAACAATTTTGAATTTATTTGGTAAACTTCTGAGGACTTTCTCAACAATGCGTTGATCAGGGATGGCTTCACCAGTCAATCTGATCTGGTTCACGATCCCCATGACTCTGGTCATAAACTGATCCACATTTTTAGACTCTGTCATTCTTAAAGTTTCGAATTGCATCGTTAAGGTCTGTAGTTTGACTGTTTTGACCCTATCATTGCCTTGGTAGGCTGATTTAAGGATGTCCCAAACCTATTTTGATGTACTAGCGCCTGTGATTTTTGAGAAAATCGAGTCATCCACTGAATTTTGAATCCAGAATTTGGCTTTATTCTCTTTGTTCCTTTGTGTTGCCTGAGCAGTTCTCTGTTGGTTTGTCATGGTGGAAAGGTCTGCTGGATTTGGTTCCACATATCCAAGATCCATTGGATCCCAACACTCTTGTGCTTGCAAGAAGGATCTCATTCGAAGAGACCAAAACTCATAATTATTTCCAAGAAGAATCGTACCTTGAGTTGGTCCTAAATTGCTAGACGTGGCCATCTTTAAAGAATTTAACAAAACAAAAGAAAAAAAAAATGTTAGAAAATTTCGTGTTTACCTGTTTCCTGTGTGTAAAACCAGGTCTTCTAATTTCTTGCAGTGACTTCGGACCAAAAAATGCGGTGTAAACCACTTCTTTGACTTCGATCAAGCTCGATCTGACTATCCAAGTGAAAGATCTACTGATTTAGGGCTTCGAGCTATGTTCTTTAGCAACTGTAATACTGCATCAACTGTAGCCCCTTTAATGGCGGAATAGGGCTTTCTGAGTTTATTCGAGACCCAAAGAATGTTTAGCTTCACATATGACCATGGGCAGAAAAAAACAGGTGCTACAGGCTTTTGCGTTTCGATGCTGAAGGTAGCAGTTCCTTCGAATAGCCGAAATGTGAAATTGCTTCAAGGATCAATGATCCTCGTTGATTTGAGATCAACGGCCACAGTTTCTTTGGAATATCATGATCAACGATCTACGATTCTCCATGATCGGAGATCTAATGGTCCATATCTACACTCGATCAATGACTTAGATTATTTCATAATTTCATGTATCGCGAGTTCACAAGACTCTCGCCTCTGATTTCTCGGTAGTCGAAATCGCGATGGCGCTTGCATCGACGGTCCAGATCCTTTCAGGATTTCGTAAATCGATATTTCACGACTCTTGAACTCTCGTCACGATGTTCTCCAAACCCCAAACTCCAAAATTCCAAAATTTTGATGGCGCTTAGATCTGCTGCCACTTGTCCTTTGAGATGGGCGGTCCTGATTCTCTCGTGAAATCTTCTTTCCCCAGTATTCACGTTCGTTCTCCCAGTGCAAAAAAAAGACGTCGATGGCTTCCGGATCTTCGCCACTTGTCACTCCAGATCTAACGATTGGAGTGATTTCGTGATTTCAGGATTTCGCGTATCGGGGTATGGAGTGCAGTCTCCTCTGCTCGTTCAACTCCCAATTCCTGATTTCGCGATAGTGTCAGATCGACGATGCACAATCTTTCTCGATCCAACGGTTCAGATTGAGTTGTGATTTCGCGATTCGTGAATTCTCATCGCAGTGTTCTCTGACCTTTATTCCCTGTGAGTCAGCGAAATGCTGAGATCTCGCCACGTGTCCTCCTTGATGGACGGTCCCAACGATTTCGGGATTTCGTGACTTTGCAAGTCAAATTTTCTCCTGTGTGCTCTAGAGGACTAAACCTCGTGCACTTTCTCCTGGATCTGACGACTATCGGTCCTCTATGCTAAATCTGACGACTGAAAATCTTTTGCCTTTTTTGCGCGCTCCTTGTCCTTTCTGAACTCGATTAATGCCTCAGATCTGTTAGCAGGACTGATCTTACGACTGCGTCTGCTTGTCCTTTGCTGCTTTAGCGTGTTCTTTGCTATTCTTGCAAAGAGTTTCTCCCGAAGCAGGAAATTCGTTAATCTTTCACGAATTTGAAAGACTTTCATGAATTCTTTAAATCTTTCTGCCCTCTGCACCAGACTTTCACGAGTTTGTGAGAATTTTTGAATTCTTTAAACATTTCTGCCTTCTGCAGCGATCTTTCACGAATTTTAAAGAATTTCGCGAGATCTTTAAACGTTTCTGCCTTTTGCAGCTATCTTTCACGAATTTGAAGGAATTTCGTGAGATCTTTAAATGTTTCTGCCTTCTGCAGCTCTGACTCCTCAATCTTTTGAGCGTATTGCGCTCTTCTTCCTCGTGTGTGCTTTCTACGACGTTCTTTTGAGCGGATGGTAGACTACGGATTTCTCTCCAGGCTTTGTGAAGAATCTCGCATCCTATGCTCTCGTTCACAGTGTAAGCGCTGTGCTTCTTTGGATCGGGTTGCTTTCCAGACTGTGTGAAGAGGCTTACTGCTGATGCTCTGATACCATGATAAAATGAGAAGCAAAGAATACAGAGAAAGAGCAGAGCAGAAATAGAATTCAGTATATTAGGTAAATGAAGAAAAGAGTACGGAATGCAAATAAAAGAGTACCCCAGAAAAGGAAAACTAGCCGAGCTAAATAGGCTCAAGCAAATCAAGAAATGATAGTACAACTGGCCAGGACAGCTGGCAGTGTACAGTCATACTGTTGAGGTTACATTATATTTAACATCCCAAAGGTTTTCTGTTGGTAAAATTTTCAAGGTAGTAAAAATTTGGTAAGTATTTAAAATTTCCAATCTAGTAAAAATGCGGCAAGTAGCTAAAGAAAACCCTAATTGACACGAGTGCGATGAATTGAATTGGGAATGCATGTTATAATCATAAAACCGAAATTGAAAGGAAATTGAAAGGCCCTGCCACCCTACTATATGGAACATAGATGGCCATAAAATGAAACGCCACAGAACCATAAAATGAAACCCACGCTTCCATATGGCCCACAGAAAATGAAAAGCAACCGCTAGCTTTATAATTACTCACATTGGTAAATTGGTAAATATTAAATGGTTGTTTTCCACATTCACATCTCTCCACTTTCTAACAAACCTTAATCACTCAGAGGACAATTAGCTAGCTACCATAGTAAATTTTAAATATGATCAAGTAAAAGTAAAAAAATAAACATGTAAACTGATGTTTTTATAATAGTGAGGAAGTTAGTGGTTGAAATCACAACCATTGATTGATTGGGAGGACTAAAAATATTCCATCAATATTTAATCTTGTCTGTACAAAACTGATTAAGCACTAAAAACCTATTAAATATACTCATTGTCAATAAATGTAATCATTTGAGCTTAACTGAAAACCTATTAAATGTATCCATTGTTAATAGATGTAGAGCTTTGGAACTAATTATGCCAAGCAACCGTGGCCTGCTGTACAACAAGCACATTCAACATTCCAGTAGAGATATAAGAGAATAGTTTATATTATGCAAAGCAGCGGCGGCCTGCCTGTACAACAAGCACATTCAACAATCCAGTAGAAAATATAAGACGAAGGCACGCAAATAGAATCACATAAAAATAAGCTTATAGAAACATAATATGTATAGCTGAGCATCTGGTGCTCTACAACAAACTGAAAACCTAGATGTGCACGCTGCATGTTGTGCGGTTGAAGGAATTGCCACGATCGCTATTACTATCATGAACATTGACATAAACATTATCGCACTCCACTCTGATCATGTAATTCCAGGACTTACAAAACCAAACCTTGAAACGAACTTTGGCATGCAATTTCAGCTTCACCTCCAATCCGCCCCTGGACGAGTTCTGCCGATCTAAAGCCCCCAGATCCCTGGTTAAAACAGGCTGCAGGAAGGTAGTGTTCTTGTGGCCCTGATGGAAGGGAGCCATATATCCAGTCGCAATCCTCTCATCTTCATAGTAAGCGTTCCACTCCATCTTATGGTAATACATGCCTAATTTCCTATTAGGGTTTCTCACAGTAATGTTGAACTCCATCCTGTCATTCAGGATTTTGTCTGTAATGTTCAGCTGTGAGAAGGAGGCATAGTTCACATAGTATCTTGGCTTGTGGGGGCGCAGCGTCAGCCATGCTATTAATAGAGAAAACCCTGCCCCGACCACCAGAGACAAAATACTATGACATAGCCCTCTCTGGCCGCGGTTGGACTTGTATCGAGCCATGCAACAGCCACACTGGTATTTTCAACCGAAGCTCTATAAACCAGTAGGATTGATTTATCGAACGCATTGGGTTTCCACATCTGGTTGCGAGCCGGTGAGCATGTTAAAGTGGTCAACAGAGAGGACACAATTATTCCGAGAGTGTGGGTCACTGTTGTTAATATTCCCTGTTCTGGTCCTGTTCATGTACGAATTTTATTCTACCAGCCCTTATGTGCGATTTTTATTCTGCCAGCCCTTTCATATTCTGTAACCAGTTGATACTTTATGCTTTCGGTTGACAGATTCTCTAACAAGGTTCTCTAACAAGGTTTTGGTTTTGGTTTGTAACAAAGGAAACTTGAGCATATGTGTAAGGTATATGTGTTTAGCAGGAAATTTATGACTTAGCAAGGATCTGCCATGAGAGTCCTAGTGATGGGCCAAGGTTTCATATAGAAATTGTGGAGCCACTGGCCATGGGCCAAGGTCTCATAGATAATTTAAACTTGAGTGGAGAGAGTGTAAGATTTACTTCCCAACTATGTGGTAAGGTCAAACCACCTCAACCTATACTTTGATGAATATTATCTATATCAAGTTTTTGTTAAATAAAATGAATTTGAATTTAACAATGTTTTTATTGCAAGGGGAGTCCAATCATGTTCAAGGTCTCATCCTGAATTTTTGTGAGTCATGGGGCCTAATGGTTAAGAACATGTGTTTCCTCCTAAGATGTCACAAGTTCAAATCAGGGAGGGATAGGCTATGTATTAATTCGATATGGGGAGAGTGTGTAAAACGATAAATATTAAACAAATTATTTTTAACATGAATTTTATGATAAATATTTAATTTGTTAAAAGTTTTTTGTAATCAAAGTTGATTCATCTTAACTTCACATATATCATGCATTTAAAGGGATTGGATTTCTAGAGGTGCAAATCTTTTTCATATTGAAAAAAATTGAGGAAAGGTTTCACCTCAAGAGATTTGATCCCTCCTTGGTGTATGATAGATTTGGAGTTAAGATGGATTTACACTAGTTGCAGTCATGGACACTGTTACTATTAGAAAATGCAAAATGCAATTTGCATTTTCATAGATATTCTTTCTACAAGCATTGGAGGTCATATGTATGTTAGTAGCTTGGATTTATCTTTTCTTCCATATGATTGGGGGATACTCATATCTTTTGGGGCATGTTTGAGTGTTAATATCACACATTTGGATGAACTTTTGCACATGTGTTAGTGGTTCACCTTTGAGAGAATTTCCTACTTATTTTTCATTAATGTAACTTTTGAGGTGTTATCACTTTCTTTGAGGCACAATTTGCATATTAGCTTAATAGTCATATAGGTTTAGGGTTAGTTATTTTTCATGCCTTAACCCTGAATTCATGTTAGGGTTTTAGACCCTCTATAATCTTCTTGAAAGTCAACATGTGTGAGTAATGGGGGTTGACATGACATTCACTTGGTACCATGGTGGTCAACATTATAAGTCAACTTGTGAGAGGCATAACTTTCACATACGAGCTCCAAATGAGGTGAGTTTAAAACCATTGGAAATAGCTTGGTGTGTGGAATAACATCGACGGGTTAAAAGCTATGAATTAAAATTTTTGACCTCAAAAAGTGTTGTTTGATGCCTCAAACCAACTCTGGAAGGTTCTAGACCCCAAATCTCCAAACTAGGACCAACCACTGGGCTCTACAAGTTGATTCCTCCAATTTTTCCACCCAAAATGTACCAAGATACATGAAAAATTATATAATGATCCATTATGGATCATACCCCCCCATTTAGGGAGGATTTTGGTTTCCAAAATATTTTGTTGAATGAGGTGATGAAAATTTTCCTCTATCTTCTCCCTGGAGTACCATTTTTCCTTGCTGTAAAGTTGTCCTTTGAACTCTATCTACCAAAAGTCATGCTACCCTTGTTTGGTAGTTCTAGACTTCTTCTACAAAATCACATCTTTTCCCAACTTCACTTGAGCTTTTGGTGCTAAGTCCGCTATGGTAGATAGGACCCGCTCCTTAGTTTCTTGATCCAACATGGAAGGCTCAAAAAGTTTCATATTTTCCACATTCAATACTGAGTAAATGCACATATATGGGGGTAGAATTAGTCTATAGGCATTTTCACCCACCTTATCCAATACTTCAAAAGGAACATACCACAAATTCTTGATATTCCTATCAAGACCATGTATCCTTTCTTTGTTCAGTTGCAACCAAACTCTGTCTCCCACCTAGAATGTTTTCTCAGTTCTCTCCTAGTCATATTAGGCCTTGCACTTTTCCTATGAAGTGTTCAATGTATCTTGTACTTGAAAATGGATCTACGTAATCTTTTCAACAAATTTCTCCACTTTCAATGCTTCTCGTATGATGTATTCCCTCACTCCTCCTTGTTGTCCATATACAACATCCAAGAGTGTAGGTAGAAAATACTCAAAGTGAGTTTCAAAAGGGGACTTGTTGGTAGAAGTGTGGACTAATTTGTTATAAAAGTGTTGAATATAGATTATATTTTCATCCTAGGATGCTTTTGATTATAACCCATCAAAAGATTAACCAATGGCCTATTGAATAATTTTGTCTACCCATTTGTCTGTGGATGGAAATCCCTATATATCTTTAAATTAGTGTCTATCTTCTCCCAAAGTGTTGTCCAAAAAGCATTGAAAAATATGGTATCCCTAGCTAAGATGATTCTCCTTGGTATCCCAAAGTGCACCTAGACCTTTTCAAATAACATGTTTGTTGATTCTTGTCCTTTGATGGTCTTTCTACAAGGCATAAAAATGCATAGCTTGTTGAACCTATCAGCTACCACAAAGAGATAGTCATATCCCTTCCTATTTTTTGGTAACAAACCCACAAAATCCATGGAAATGTTTTCCGAGGGTCAAGTGGGTATAGTTAAGGGATGATATACACATTGCGTTCTATTACTAGGCTTGTTGTTACAACAAAGTATGTATCCTCTAATATATTGAGATACATATTTTTGCATTCTAGGACAATACACATACCTTTGTACATTGGCAACTTCTTTCCCAAAACCAAAATGTCCTGCAACCTTGGACGTGTGAGCCTCTATGATAAGCTATAATATTTCACCCTTAGGAACACAAAGCTAATTTAGTTGTTAGAGAAACCCATTCTAGAGATGATAGTCATCCTTACCATCACCTTCTTCTACATGAATTTGGGCCTATACCTACTAAAACACCTCTTTAAAGTCCTCATCTTTTATGTATGTCTCTTTGTATGCATCATTGGTAAAATGTTCCATTTGAACAAGAGTTCCCAAAGATATAATATTGGATGTGGGTAGCCTTAAAATCATGTCTGTCCACTTATTAGTGCTTCCCTCTTATATTTGATGACTAGATGAAGCTGTAGTAAAAAGCCCATCCACTTGTAATGTTTAGATTATTGAAGCTTACTTTGGGCTTGAAAATACTAAAATGGTTGGTGATTCATGTGGATAATGGTTTCCTTTCCCACCAAATAGTTCTTCCACTTCTTAATATCTTGAACTAGGGTGTAGAGTCCCTTATCAAATGTATGGTATTTTATGATGCCTCCATGAAACATTTTAGAATGATAGCATACTATCTTACCTCCTTGCATCAAGACTGCTTTCGTAGCATATCCAATTGCATTTGTCTCCACTTCGAAAGGATTATGCAAGTTAGGAAATGCAAGAACTAGTGCTTGATTGATCTTCCACTTTATCTCATTGAAATTGTTTTGCTGATTATTCCCCACTAGAAACTCTTACCACTGGTTGTTATGGCATGTACTGGCATGATATGATATTCTATAAGAATTGTGCTACCCCAACACAGATCTTAACTTTAGTGACATTAGTAGGAACTAGCCACTTGAGGATGGTCTCCATGTTCATGGGATCTATCTTGAGTTCCCATCCACCAATCATGTACCCCAAATACACCAATGAATGTTGAGCTAACTCACATTTCTTAAGGTTAGACAAAAAATAGTTCTTTTTCAGAGTCTCTAACAATTACATGAGATGTGAGATGTGTTATTTCCAGGTAAATCTATAAACCAATATGTCATCTAAATACTCTATTACAAATGAATATAGATAGGGATGAAATAAACCATTCATCAATCACATAAATCTAGTTGGTGCATGACATAAACCAAAAGGCATTACCAACCATTCATACAAACCTTGCCTTGTCTTGAAGATAGTATTCCATGTGTCTTCTTCTTTAATTTGTACCTAGTGGTATCCCGATTTGAGATACAATTTCATGAATTAATTGACATGATGCAATGGATCTAACATATTATTGATCGTGGGTAGAGGGTACCAATTCTTGAGGGTGATCTTGTTTATTTTTAATCGATATGCATTTGCCAAGTCCCATTCTTCTTAGGTAGTATGATGATAAGTGACCCACAAAGTGAGGTTCTTGGTAAAATTACTCCCTTCTCTTGATCCAAATTTATAAATGAAATGAAATGAAATACAAAGTTATAAAAAAACAAAGAGATACAATGAAACTTGATTTCTATTAATAAATGAAATGTGTTGAACTGTAAAAATGGAGAATGAAACAAACTCACTTGAATGGTGGTAGTTTATCTCTGAGAAGAGATGTGATGGCTACATGCATTCTCTAGAGCGCATTACAATGAGGAAACTTTAAACATCCAAAATCCTAACCCTAGGAGATGAAATGACAAAATGCTTGTGGGCCTTGATGGGGTTAGTTGGTATGCCAACTTCTCGGGGTCGTAACTTTTGCATACAATCTCCGTTTGACATGCTCGATATCCCATTGGAAAGATCTATATGAGAATTACACATTTCATTTGTCCTAGACCATTTATCTATCATATGGGTGTTGTCGTTACCATAAAATGTTGTTTAGGGCCTCAAAATGACCTCGAAAGTTCAAGACCTGGAAAAGTGTAGAAAAATTGCCAAAATAAAAAATGTGCTTTGAGCCAGTGGAATAGGTGGGTGGCCACCGATATATACCTAGATCAATCCTTCCCTGTTATGAAGAAATGTTCTCCATTGCATTGAGTTCCCCCATCACATGGGGAAACTTCTGTTGAACTTGGCCCTAGGTGGGCCACTTGCCTTGGTGTAGGAGATTCCCTGCTTTGACAAGTACCCAATAAAGATAAATCCTTTGTTGGTAAGTGCCCTTAACCTATGTGTCCATGATATGATCAATAGTTTTATGTTCCATATATTCAGGGTTGAGCTCTATTGGTGTCAACTTCTCTACTAGCTATGATGTGTCCAATAATTGTGGAAAACATGGTTGAAGGAGGTCCACATTGAGCATTGGGTTCAAGCCAAGGAAGGGGGATGTCACATACCCAGTACCTAAATCAGATTTTTCTGGTCTTCTGCCGAATCAGAAGCCCTAAATATCCATGGAGGCCTAGCGTAAGCTGTCTCTTTCTCTCTCTCTCCGTTCCCCTGTGATCGCGGGTCACGATCACAGTTCAAATGAACACAGTGTCTTTTGTATTTCGCGTCTCGGCGCTACGGTAGTGTCAAACCGTTCGGCTTAGAAACCGCCGAACCTCGACAGGGCTAGCGACCGGCCAATAGGGATGAATCCCAACAGGGCTAGAGAAAAACCAATGAGAACATGCCCCATCACACGGTTAAGTGGAGTACAGGTGGCAGAGGGGAATTGCGACATGGTAGTCAACAAGACAGGAGGGGGCCCCATTTCAAACGCCACACTATTCTGGACCCCCCCTCCCATTAAAGGCAGAATGGCAAGGGGGCTCCGGAATGAAACCTCAGCCGTATATCTGGGCAGGTGGACTCTGGCCATCCAGATCTGCTCGTTACTTATATAATTGCGCATTCACGTCCCAGCTTAAAGCTGACATCTCTTCCTCACATCGAACGGTCGTTACAGACCCTGAGGTTCCCCGAAGGAATCTCGTTCGTTCATCGGGACTTAGCCACCTACTATCGTCTCGTCATTATGGGTCAGGATTTGTCAAGGCAAGAGCCTGAGTTTTTGTCAATGGAACTCTCGAATCCCCGATCCCCGATTTCCCAAAACGGGTAATCTCTCAACACATCACCTCCTTAAATCAGACGGTCCACAATTGCTCCGGGGTTTCCACCCCGGAAAGTCCCGATCCCTTGTCGTCAGGACTCCCGATCTCGCGATTCCCGATTTCCCGAAATGGGAGATCTCACGACGCATGGCCTCCGTCAGTCGGACAACCCAGATCCATTCCGGGATTTCCACAATGGAAAGTCCCGATCTCTTGTCAACAGGAATCCCGATTTCGTGATTTCCGATTTCCCGAAATGGGAGATCTTACGACACATGGCCTCCGTCAATCGGACAATCCAGATCCATCCTGGGATTTCCACAATGGAAAGTCCCGATCTCTTGTCAATAGGAATCCCGATTCCGCGATTTCTGATTTCCCAAAATGGGAGATCTTACGACACGTGGCCTTCGTCAATCGGATGACCTAGATCCATCCCAGGATTTCCACAATGGAAAGTCCCGATCTCTTGTCAACAGGAATCCCAATTCTGCGATTTCTGATTTCCCGAAATGGGAGATCTTACGACACGTGGCCTCCATCAATCAGACGACCCAGATCCATCCCGGGATTTCCACAATGGAAAATCTCGATCCACTGGGGTGTTAACCCTCGGGTATCTTCTGATAGATCCAACGGCTGTCGAGTTTTTTCAGCCAAAATCTGATGTCTCAGACAGATTCCTAACTTGTGGGCTCTCCCACGACTTCCTAAACGTGGAAAGATCCATGGCCTATATACTCTCATGGAATTTGGGGATCCACGGTCCTAAACTCTTCGCTACCCACGAAGATACAGGAAAACAAAGTGGTAAGGAATTTAACGCCCTACTTTCTCCTACTAATCTAACGGTCATGTGTGACCATAGATTTCCCGATGGATCCTCGTCCGTCGATTAATACCTATCAGGATTAAGGCACTTAACTTTCCAGCTTCCTCTTACCAAAGCTAACGGTCATGAGTGACCACAGATTTCTTGATGAAATCTCATCCATCGATTCGTTACTATCAGGGATTTCTTAGGGCCTTGCGCCCTCATGTCCTCCTTCCAGGTTCTTAATGGGATTTTCAAGGAGGGTGTCTCTATGGGGAAATTCACTCAGGATACTACCTGAGGTAGGTAAGGAGGTCACCCTCCCGAGAACCAGACGTGAAGTCTGAGTTAGATCAATACGCATGTAAATAAAAATTCATGAGGACATAAGCCATACATAGTCATTCCATACAAATATACAACTACTAGTATTGATCAAAATACCATATAGACATTCTTATAATGAAATCATTCACAGTTTCACAGCTTATGGGCATAATCATCAGAATGAACATATACATATATTTCAAGATGCCAAAGGAAAAACACTTATCAGAAATAACATTAGGGGTTATGCAACTGTTGAGAGGGGTGCTCGTTTCCACCCAATCGTAGGCTTAGAGAATCCCAGCGGATTTACCACTAGCCACCCCCGATCTGAGACCATGATGCTGTGAGATTGTGTCTCTATCCGCCAGTGACCAGGAGCGAAGGTTACTCTCCTTCCTCTCTGCTATCACTCACTCTGTGTATTGCTAGAGTTCTCCCCTCGCGTCCCCCCCCCAATCGCTTCTACCCCACGCCTTATCCTCTTGCGAGGTTGCGTGTGGCGCGATTACCCTCGCGCTGATTAGGCCTGACGCCTCTACAGATGGGAGGTTCACCTCCCATCCCTCATTAAACCATCTACCTACCAGCCTACGATACATTTAATTCAGGGCCAGCGAGCCGCTTTTTGTTCTCCGGGCCAGTGGAGTCCAAATACGGTATTAATTCTCGGTGGAAGTTAACGCCACCTTTCCAGGTGCCTTCCACCGCCATCATGGTCTCTTTTTCTGCACATCCCCTCTCAGCAGTCCTGCAATATAAATTCATAATGTTATTCACATTTATTGACCTTTTCCACAAGGTCCATTTACATCACATATTCACATTTATGAGTTTGCCACAGTTCTTGGCCAGTCCAGTTATTTTTACAAACTGGGGGAAACAGGGTGTTACAGGGGAATACTTAGCTCAAAATAATTTCCATTCACAATATTGGTGATGTTGTAAGGACCATATCATAGTGGACAAAGATTTCTATGTGGTCTTGTAAGACGCTTCTTCTGCGAATGTAACCAAACCTTGTCTCCCACATGAAACTTATATGGCACCCGATGTTGATCATGGAACTGCTTGTACTTAGCATTGGATTTCTGCAAAATATCATGGACCTATTGGAGGATGTGTTGAATCCATTTAATAAGCTTGGTGGCTTTATCAGCCTTAGACTCAACATGGGAATATTTTTCCTATGTGGTTGCAAGGGATAGTGCGACATCAATGGGACCCAATGGTTGAAATCCTAGTCCCACTTGAAAGGGGTTGTGGCTGGTCAAGCTATGGAGAGATATATTGTAGATTTGTTTAACATATGGGAGACTCTCATCCCATATGCATGGATGCTTGGATTTGTACATTCAAAATATATGCATGATCATCCTATTGATGACCTACGTCTGACCATCAGTTTAGGGGTGGAAAGCAGTGGATTTGGTGAGCTTGGTGTCCAACAATGACCAAAGGATTGAACACAATGTTATTAGGAACCTGTTGTCCCAATATGAGATGATAGTCTGTGATATCCCAAAATGTACCCACACTCGTTCAAATAAGATCTTGGCAATGGCCTCCATTGTGATACTCTTCTTGCAAGCTGTCAGAATGGCCATCTTAGAAAATTGATCAACTGCCACAAAATCAGAGTCATTGCCCTACTTGGTTGAAAGAATTCTAGACATGTAGTCTATAAAGATGGATTCCTAGGGCCTGTCGGGAGTAGGAAGAGGGGTGTACAAACCTTGATTCTTAGTGGATGGTTTGGAAATAACGCAGGAAGTGCAAGACCAAATGTACTTGTCGAATTCCTATTGAAGTTTTGATCAATAGAAATACTTCTACAACACTTCCACTATATTTTCCACAGTAAAGTGTCCTGTCATATGACTATTGTGAGCTTCCCAAATCATCTTCTCCCACTCACTTGAAGGAACACATAGATGGACTATATGGAATAAAAATCCATCCTAAAGATGAAAGTTAGTGATGAGGGTGCCTATGCCCAACATTTGGTAAGTGGTAACGAAGTCAAGATCGGTTTCATAGAAATTGGGCCACCTAGAGGCCTCATGTCCGCAACAGTGGAGCACCGTGGTTAATGTTGCAACTGGAGGTCAATTGAGGTAGTCAACGATGTGATTGGTGCTCCATGTCTTATATTTGATATTGAGAGGAAAATGTTACAAGTATGTGGACCACTTTTGATGGTGGTCATTCTGCAATTTTCCTTGTGTTTTCTTGAACTGCATAGGCTTGTGATCATTTTGGATGATTGTCTCCTTCCCAAGAATGTAATGCTTCCATTGGAAGAAGTCTTGTACAATGGAATACATTTATTTGTCATAAGTGGGGTACTTATGGATGACATCGGATAATGTCTCACTATGATAAGCCACTAGATGACTGTGTTGAGTGAGAACTATGCCCATAGCATAATCTGAGGCAAATGTCTCAATCTCAAAATATTGTTGCATATCAGGTAATGAGAGTACCAGGGTTGATAAAAAATGATGTTTCAAATAATCGAATGCTTTATGTTGCGAATGTACCCACAAAAAATTTTGTTTTCCACAGCCCTTGGTCACTTGGTTGAGGGCCCATGCAATATGGGAGAATCCCAACATGAACCTGTGATAGAAATTGGCAAGTCCCAAGAAACACCAGAGCTCGGTTAGTGTGTCGAGGCTGGCCAGTCACGAATGACCTGGATCTTGGATGGATCCACATACACACCATGCTCATCAATAATGTAGCCTAGGTATTGGACCTTGTTCATGCCGGAAGAACATTTTTCCAAGTTAGCATATAGCTTGTGTTGCCACTGAGTGTGAAGGACTTGCTGAATATGTAGCAAGTGTTCCACCAAACTCTTTCTTAAGATGAGGCTATCATCCAGATATACCACCACAAAAGAATTGGTGAAAGGATGCAAGATATCATCCATCAACCTCATGAAAGTGGTTGGGAAATTCATCAAACTAAAGGGCATGAACAACCTTTCAAAAATATCTTCTTTGGACTTGAAAGCAGTCTTCCATATATCAGTCTATTCTATTGGGACCTAGTGGTAGCTGGACTTCAGGTCAATATTAATAAAGTACTTGGCTCCCTTGAGCTGGTCAAGAAGGTCATCAATTCGGGGAATTGGGTACATGTTCCTGACTATGATTTTGTTTAGGGCCCTATAATCAATGCATAGTTGCCAGGTCCATATTTCTTATGAACAAGTACAATTGGTCTTCCATAGGGTGAGGATCTTGGTCATATGTGCCCCTTTTCAAGCAGCTCTTGCATCTGGCGCTTGATTTCTTCATTTTCCATAAGAGAGGGACGATATACTAGCCCATTGGGTAGAGGTGCACAAGGCGTCAGATCAATTTAATGGTTGACCTGACATTGTAGAGGTACCCCAGTGGGTGAGGATAACATGTATTTGTATTCCTCCATGACCTTGTCCACTTTTTTTTGTTGCATGGACAGGCCCTATGCGAAGGCCATGGATGTGGTTGCAACCTTCTATTCACTTTGAGATAGAATCATAAAGAAGACAAATTTCTCGGTCTGGGAGATGACATTCTTTCATTTCTTAGTGGAGATCAAGGAAATGGTGGTAGGAAGAGATACCTATGGTATCCTATAAAATTGTCTACCTGAAGAAATAATAACACTGTGAGGTCTAGAATCATATACAACATGATGTTTCCACATGTAAGGTTTGCCTAAAATAACATTAAAAACTTAAAGGGGGGAAATATCACACAATAAATCATCCTTGAAGGGCTTGATGTCGTAGGGTAGGAGACACTATTGGCTGACGTGGAGATATCTCCCTTGGTGGAGCCACTCGATGGTGTAAGGCTACGGATGTGGTGTTGTTGGTAGGTCCAACTGCTTGGCTACCTTTGTTGAGATGAGGTTATTTTGACTTCCACTATCGACAATGAAGTGCAGCGGAGCACCATTCACCCACACCTGTGAGTGGAAAAGGTGCTCATCTTCCTCCAATTCTTCAGTTTCACTTGGCTAGACCTTGCTGGTAGTGATTGTGGCACTGTGTTCTGCATCAATGATTTTCTTCCCCTTGTCTGGTTCTAATTTTGAGTTGGAACCCTCATTTAACTTTGAGGCTTTCAACTTTTCCACCAATGATTTCTTCAAGCCACATTCATCGATCTTATTCCAGTGAATTTTATGGAATTTGCACCACTTTCCAGTGTCTTTCTTCATATTCCCATTACCTTTCTTTGTTGGAGGCTTGGACTAGTTTTCTTGTGGTGGTCCATCCTTGCTCAGTCCTTTGTTTTGTCGATTAGGGTTTCCTTTGCCCTGCTTTTGATGTGAAAAATTTATAGATCCAAACTATTGCTTATTATGTTTAAATTTATGCTTGATTTTGACAGCATATCGATAAGTCGTGCCTAGTGATGAGATGTCTAGAAACTCCATTTATGTATGGATGTATCGATGTAGAATATTGTGGTACTTGAGCACCAGGCATATTTCAGAGTCTTTGATACCCAACTTGGTGCACAAGGTATGTAATACATTTGTGAACTCTGGAACTATTTGGTCCCTTTGTTGTCACAATGTGGTCCATTTTGTATATTAGTCATTGTAGCTTCCAATAGGGTAATATTATTCCTTAATAACATCCCTAAAAGAAACCCAAGTGGGTACGATTGAAAACAATGTGGATTCCTCCATGGCCTCTTTCTCATAGTAAGTATCCCACCAATCCTTGACATGGGGGACAACCTTAAAGAGCACAAAGGTGATCTTTTTTCTATCGAAAAAATTATGGACAAAAAAATACCCTTTGAGCAGATTCAACCATTTATCTAGAGAATCTGCATCTATTTGACCATCAAATACATGAATATCAAAACTAACTTGCACCTTGAAGGGGGCGGCGCATCCAAAGTGTACGATTGACGAAGATGCACCAGTTGTTGAAATTTGTCGAAGGATCTGGGAAAAATTATCCATCATCTCATTCCTTTGTCATGCGAGGGATTCCTTGAGCAACAATTTAATAACATCTCCTTCTCCATCATCTCTCTTTTCTTCCGCCATAGGAGGTCATCGGGGTCAACGATGATGGTCATGTAAAGGCTCAAATAGTTCAAGTCCCAAATCCTTATATGTTAGGGACCTAACCTCCCTAACCCCTCACGTAGGTAGAATAATATATTTCCATGTAATAAAGGCCAATATTAATAAGGCCTAGAAATAAGGAAGAATAAGTCAAATGTAAGAAGACCTAATAGAAGCTTCTTCTTCTAGAAGGATCTTCCTATAGATTTTTCTTTTGGATAGACATATTTAGTATAAATAGGAGTAGAGGGTATGAGAAGTTTGGTCTTGGATATTATTGTAATAGATCTCTTCTCTGCTTGAGTTTTCCCCCTTGAAGAGACAAGTGAACATTGCTATCAGTAATCAAAGTGTTATTTCTGGTGTTATTCTGGTATTATTTTGGTATTGTTTTGATTATATCATTGCTTATCTGTCATTTCTAGCTAAAATATTTATGTTCTGCATACTATTTTATATCTGGAATACTACAAGTGGTATCAAAGCACCTTCCTCGGCAGAAAATTGTTGGTTAATTTTTTTTCCAGGGTAGAGACGTATTCCAGCGTCTTAAAGATACAAAGATCTGTCATTACATGCATAAACCCATGGTCAGGGAGTCATACACACAGGAAATACAAGTGGTACCTAAGCGCACATCTGTTGGCCACCCTTGTAACCCCTGTTGGTACTCCTTTGAGTGGTAGTGCATCAGAGAACACATGTATACAGATCGTCCTAGATCTCTTGCAACCCTCCATAGATAAACCGATCGACTGCCTGATTGCTATAGTGACACCAAGAAAAAAAATCGGTAATATGTTCTCTAGTACCTGGGTAGTTGGGTAGTATGGCTAAGGGCACAATCTATCCTCATTAGTTGGTGCCCTGAGATATTGGGTCGAGTACTACTATTGGACCCGACACGTATATCAGAGAACTATAGCACAGGGAAAACCCTTATCTGTAGAACCCTTGAATACCCTAGCCCTTGGGAAGGAAACAAAAATAGAACATACAATATCTATTGCCGCGCAACTGTGCCTCCTGCATTCGGGTTGTGAAATTACTACACATTTCTTCTTGTTAAGAATTTGGGCATTTCGTCATTGCAGTATTCTTCATATCCGAGTATAACTCCGCAGGAGTAAAAACAAAAATTATGGATCCTATTGGCACCATTATTTGAGACCTATCCCATTCGATTCCTCTCTTCACCCTTATCGCAGTCATACCTATCATTTTTCAGAAAAAAACAATTCTCGTGGACCTGACCCCCTTCCAACACCCTTATTTGGGCCTTACCCCATTGGATTCCCTTCGTCGCCCTGATCGTCATGATACACTTCACCCATAACCCATTTTCTGTGTGGTCCCACCCATCCCTTTTCATTTTCCCTCTTCATCATGGACCACACCCATAGCCAAGACTTGGAAGCTCGCTTCAATTCCTTGTACTCTAATTTCATAGAGACCCAACAAGAAATGAGAAAACGCAGACCCAATTTTTCCACCATCAATAAAAATATGCATTCCTCCATCGACACCAAAATGGAAACCATCAAACAGGACCTCACTACCCAGCTTGAATCCTTCAATACCCAGATTTCATCCTTCACTATGATGATTTGTGCCAATATGCATATCCCTGCAGATATTCCCTTCTCTGACCCACCTTTGCAATCCAAAGGTGAAACTTCCTCTAATTCCTAGAATTTTCAGCCCCATCACTTTCAGCGTGACCTATGCCTTTCACGTGTGGATGTGATCAAATTTGATGGCTTAGATCCTACTGGTTGGGTAACTCAAATGTAAAATTATTTCGCTTTGTATCGCATTACATATGAGTTTGCCAAAGTCCGGTATGGTATTCTCCATCTAGATCAAGAACATTGGCAATGGTGGAAATGGAGAAAAAATTCTTGCCAAGGGTATGTGGCTTGGATACAATTTGTGGAATAGCTTTATGAATTATTTGACACTGACACCAACCATTTAGGTTGTTTGACAAAGTTAAAACAATATGGCATAGTGGAAGACTTTATAGCCTCTTTTGAGCGATTGGATTTTCATGGAGAGGGCATGTTTGATTCTTTTTTCCGAGAATGTTTTATCAGTGGCCTCAAGGATGAGATTCATTCCCATGTCCTCATGGATCGGCCTCAGAGTTGGGTGGAAACTACTAAAAGAGATAAGGAAGAACAACATGTTGTCTCTTCTCAAACCCGAAAACCCTCCTTTATTCCTCACACTAAACTAGTCACTCCCACTCCTCCTTCTACTCCACTAAAGATCTAGAAATTGACCTAGGAAGAAATGGTTGAATGCCAACTCAAAGGCCTTTGTTATAATTGTTATGAAAAATAGTTTCCTTGGCACAAGTGTAGGGAATTTTTTTTTTTTATGGCCATCTCGGAGGATGTTTCGGAAGATGATGTTGAGGCCTCCCTTGTGGCCAAGTCACCTTAACCCACTGACATGACCCCACCCTCCAACCCTCCCAAAGTCGAACCGATCATTTCCATGAATGCTCTCACTGGATTCTCTACTCCCCAAACTATCAAGCTACTTGGTTACATTAAGCATCAGAAGGTCATCATTCTCGTTGATAGTGGAAGCACTCATAATTTTATTCATCACCGCATTACCCAAGAAACTATTTGCTATATCTGTGCCATCAATAATTTTCAAATCATGATTTCCAATGGTGGGTCAATGGAATGTGGGGGGAGTTGTGGATATGTGTGTCTTCAAATTGGACAGTACCACATGAAATATCATATGTTTTCTATCGACATGGGTGGTTGTGACATTGGGTTGGGTGCAGAATGGATAAGGAATTTGGGTCCCATTCTCATGGATTTTAAGGAATTAACCATGAAATTCCACTAGGTGGGCCAATAATGTAAGTTCCAAGGAATCATCGTCGATTCCCCATAGATCATCAATTCCCATTGCATGGAAAAACAGCTCAAAAAAGGTCATTCTAGAATTATTGCACAACTCCATGCCATTCAAGCCATTGAGACACCCTATGTGTCGCAGGACCTCCAATCCATACTCTCCAAACATCAAGTTGTTTTTTCCACTCCCCAGGTACTTCCGCCTTCCCGTGGTGTTCATGATCATTCCATTCTCCTTTTCCCCGACATCCTTCCTCCCAATATTTGTCCCTATCATCATCCCTTTTCCCAGAAAAATTAAATTAAGAAAGTTGTTCAAGAATTTCTCACCGTATGTGTTATCCGTCCTAGTACGAGCCCCTGCTCTTCTCCTATGATCACGATCCTTAAGAAATAAGGTTCTTGATGCATGTGTCTTGACTTCCACACCCTCAACAAACTCACCATTAAAGAAAAATTTCCCAATCCTGTCATTGATGACCTCTTGGATGAATTAAGTGGTGCCCAGTGATTTACTAAAACTGATCTTCGTTCTGGCTACCACCAGATACATATTAATGAGGCCGACATTCCTAAGACTGCATTTTGAATTCATGAGGGACACTATGAGTTTTGGTAATGCCCTTTGGTTTGTGTAATGCTCCCTCCACTTTCCAAAGCCTCATGAATAATGTCTTTCTTCCTTTTCTCCATCATTTTGTCTTAGTTTTATTTGATGATATCCTCATCTATATTAAAACCTGGAAAACCCATCTTGCTCATGTGGATCGAGTTCTACATCTACTCTTTCAGCACCAACTTTTCCTCAAACAATATAAATGTGCTTTTGGAGCCTCAAAAGTCTAGTACTTGGGTCATCTTGTTGGAAAGGCAGGTGTCAGGGTGGATCCTAAAAATATTGAAGCTATGCAGGATTGGCCTCACCCAAATACTCAAAATATTGCGTGTATTTATGGGTTTAACAGACTATTATCACAAGTTTGTTAAGAATTATGGAAAGATTGTGGCACCTCTCACTTCTCTCCTTAAAATAATTCTTTCACTTGAACTTTCGTAGTTGATTAGGCCTTTCAAACCTTGAAGGCGACCATGTGCACCACTCTAGTCCTGACCCTTCCTGATTTCAAAAATACCTTTGTACTGGAATGTGATGCTTTCGGGAGAGGAATTGGAGCAGTCCTTATGCAATATGGTAGGCCTTTGGACTTTACCAACAAATAACTGTCCGAGCGACATTTGGGCAAATCAATCTATGAAAATGAAACGTTGGCTATTCTGCATGCAGTGGATATTTGGAACCCTTATTTATTGGGGCATCACTTCCAAATTAAGACAAATCATCAAAGCCTCATGTATTTTCTGGAACAACGCCCTTCCTCCCCGGAGAAACAAAAATGGGTGACTAAGCTCTTTGGATATGATTATGAGATCATTTACAAGAAAGGAAAAAACAATGTGGTTGTTGATGCACTTTCAAGAAAATATGAATATGAAGGGTCCCTTTTTCCCTCTCCTTCATTGTACCAGATTGGCTCCTCGTTGTTCGTCAGGAATGGCTACACGATCCCAAAATTTTTCATTTGATCCAACAATTGTAGGCCAATTCTCCAGTTTCTCTAGGGTACTCTTGTAACAATGATGAGCTTCTTTACAACGACTATTTGTATTTAAGTAAACAATCACAACTTAAATCCACTGTACTTTCTAAGCTACATGCTACATCCATAGTTGGGCACTCAGGGTTTACCGAAACCTTTGACTGGGTCAAATGTTCTTTTTTCTGGGATGGTGTGTAATAGGGCATTCACAATTTTGTGGAAGAATGTGATGTTTGTCAATGCAACAAGGGTGAAATAGTCAAAGCTCCTAGCACACTATAACCGCTTCTGATTCCACCTCCTATTTGGAGGGATATCTCTATCGATTTCATTGTGGGCTTACCTAAATCGAGCAATAAATCAATCATAATGGTGGTAGATGATTGTCTTTCCAAGTATCCTCATTTATGTTCTCTTAAACACCCATATACAACCTCCATTGTGGCTCCACTTTTCATGTATCAGATCTTCAAGTTTCATGGAATGCCTTATTCTATTGTTTCTGATCGAGATCCCACTTTCACCAACAATTTTTGGCAAGAACTGTTCAAGCTACAAGGCACCCAATTGCATCTCAGCACAACTTATCATCCCCAGACTGATGGTCAAACTGAAGTTGTCAACAAGTGTTTGGAAACATATTTGAGGTGTTTTTCATCGGAAAGGAAAAATCAATGGGCTTAATGGTTACCACTAGTTGAATGGTGGTACAACACTTATTACCATATAGCTACCTTCATGACTCCTTTTGAAGCAGTATATGGAAAAAATCCACCTTTAGTTCTCTCATACATGTTAGGTGTCTCTAAGGTCCAGTCGGTTTACCAAACTCTTACAATTCGAGAGGCTATTCTCTCTACCCTCAAAGATAAATTAGTCATGACCCATAATCACATGAAGCAACAGGCAAATCAAGGTCACTCTGAGCATCAATTTGCAAAAGGAGACCAAGTGTTTCTTCGACTGCAACCTTATAAGAAAAATTCCCTCAAGGATGACCATTATCAGAAACTGGTTCCCAAATTTTATGGTCCTTATACTTTTCTCAAGTGTGTGGGACATGTGGCCTATCAGTTAACTTTGCCCAGTCATTCTAAGCTCCATCATGTTTTTCATGTTTCTTGCTTAAATAAGGTGATTGGAACTAAGTGCCAAAATCAAACCAACCTTCTCGAGTTGGATGAAGAAGGCTCCATCTGGTTACAACCACAAGCAATTTTGGACCAGCGTGAGCGTCGTCTACATCATCACACCATCAAGGAAGTGTTAGTCCAGTGGAAAGATACAACTCTAGCAGATGCCACTTGGGAACCAACTACCATTCTGCAACAATTTCCTCATATCAAGCCTTGAGGACATGGATATTTTTAAGGGGGAGGAATGTTAGGGACATAACCTCCCTAACCCCTCATGTAGGTAGAATAATATATTTCCATGTAATAAAGGCCAATATTAATAAGGCCTAGAAATAAGGAAGAATAAGTCAAATGTAAGAATGCCTAATAGAAGCTTCCACTTCTAGAAGGATCTTCCTATAGATTGTTCTTTTGGATATACATATTTAGTATAAATAGGAGTAGAGGGTATGAGAAGTTTGGTCTTGGATATTATTGTAATAGAGCTCTACTCTGCTGGAGGTTGCCCCCTCGAAGAGGCAAGTGAACATTGCTATCAGTAATCAAAGTGCTCTTTCTGGTGTTATTCTGGTATTATTCTGATATTGTTTTGATTATATTATTGCTTCTCTTCCATTTCTAGCTAAAATATTTTTGTTTTGCATACTATTTATATCTAGAATATTACATTATACCATGACCTCGTTTGGGACATGCAGATAGAAACAGATAAAGAGAATACTGCTTTGATTCCAATGATTCAGATTTATAAATGGAACGAAATGAAATACAAATTTATAACAAAAACATAGATATACAATGAAAATTGACTTCTGTTAATAAATGAAATGTGTTGAACTGTAAAAATGCAAAATGAAAAAAACTCACTCGAATGGTGGTAGCTTATCTCTGAGAAGAGAAGTGATGGATACATGAATTCTCCCGAGTGCATTACAATGAGGCTGAAAGGACTTTTTATAATAAATAAACAATGAGGAAACCCTAAACATCCAAAAAACTAACACTGGGAGATGAAACACCAATAGGCTTGTGGGCCCCAATGGGGTTAGTTGGTATGTCAACTTTCCGGGGTCGTAAATTTTTCATACAATATCCATTTGGTGTGCTCAATAGCCCGTTGGAAAGGTATAAACAAGAATTTCACATTCCATTCATCTCAAAAAATTCTTTTGTCTATCATCTGGGCGCTGCTATGCCCAAAAAAAGTTGTTTAGGGCCTCAAAATGACCCCAGAATTTTAGGACCCGAAAAAGTGTAGAAAAATTGCCAAAATGAAAAACTATGATTTGATCTTGTGTAATGGGTGGGTGTCCACTGATATCCACCTGGATCATCTCCATAATTTTTTGTAAATGTTTCTTCACTTCATATACTTCTAGAAAAAACTATCTATATAGCCCAATATTTGGTAATGGGGACTTAGGAAATAACTGTATCTCATGCTTCACTTCCCTCTTAGGTGTTAACCCTTTAGGATTCTAGAAAACTCCTTTATACACCTACAATAACTCCTCCAATTGAGGTTCTCCTCTTTTTTATATCCCTCCAGGGATTCCTTTACTCTTACCGATTCATGCCTAGTTGATTCTCTCTTAACAAAAGCAATACAATTTTCCTACTAGAACCGATCAAATTTATGGTTTGATTAGAAATTACTAGAGAAATATTCAATTTACCTTTGTGTGCTATGATGATGAAAGACTTCCCATATTTAATTAGGTGGTACTAGTTTTCTCTCCTTATGAAGATCACATCCCTTATATACACGTAGGGGCTTCCAAACACTACACCACACACATCAAGGGGTGCTATGATCCAGATTTTATGAGAAGAACGAAATGAAAGAAGATTATTAACAGGTGCTTAACACAAAATAACAGAGATACAGTAAAACTGGTTTTTTATTCAATAACGAAATAAGCTGAAACTGTAAAATGCAGCGGAAACAAGCTTGTTGGAATGGTGGCGGCTTATCTCTGAGAAGAGATGTGACGACAACGCACATTCACCAGAAGAAGGTTACAATGAGGCTATGAAGGCATTTTTACAATAAGAAAGAATGCCAAAAACCCTATACATCCAAAAACCTAACCCTAGGAGATGAAGCGCCAAAAGTCATGTGGGCCCCGTTTGGGTAAGCTAGTACATCAACTTCTCGGGGTTGTAACTTTTGCATACGATCTCTGGTTTAGGTGTGTGATAGCCCGTTGGAAAGGTATCATCGAGGAGATTCATTTTGGGGGCTCAATAATTCCTTTGATTATAATTGAGGAGATCGATACCGAAAAACCTTCATTTAGGCCCTCAAAATGGCCTCGGAAGTAAAAACTGCTAAAAATAGTAAATTGCCAAAAATGTCAGAAAGTTGTTTTGAGCAAGTTGGAAAAGGTGGGTGGCCACCGATATCCATCTAGATCAATCCTCCCTCCTTAGGAAGAAATGGTCTCCATTGCGTTGAGGTCCCCCATTAGATGAGGAAATTTCTGCTGAATTTGGCCCCGGGTGAGCCACTTGCCTTGGTGCAGGAGCTGCCTTGCTTTGATGACTCGATAAAGATGGATCCTTTGTTGTCGAGTGACTTTGATTTGTCTGTCCACAATATGATCATTGGATGCCTGTTGTATGCATTCGGGGTTGAGCTCTGTTGGTGTCAGTTGTTCTGCTACTTCTGAGGTGTCCAATAATGGTGGGAAATAAGGGCGAAGGAGATCCATGTTGAACACTGGGTGCAGGCCAAGGAAAGGAGGAATGTTGAGCTCAACAAAATTATCCCCCATGGCCTTGGTGATAGTGTACGGTCCATAATGGAGTGGGAGAAGCTTATGATGGGGTCATGTAAGGCGTTCTTTCTGTGAGTGCAACCAAACTTTGTCGCCCACCTGAAACTTATGCAGCACCCGATGTTGATCATGGCACTGCTTATACTTGTCATTGGACCTCTGTAGGATATCCTGAACCTGTTGGAGGATGTGCTGGATCTGCTCAATGAATTGGGTGGATTTTTTAGCTTCAGTTGGAGCAGGAGATGAGTCAGCCGAGGTGAACGCAAGGGGAAGTGCAACATCTATGGGACCCAATGGTTGGAATCCCAACCCCACTTGAAAGGGGTTGTGGACGATTGAGCTATGCAAGGATTGGTTGTAGCTATGTTGGACATAGGGAAGGCTCTCATCCCATGTGCGAGGTTTCTTTGAATTATACATGCGAAGGATATGCACAATCATTCGATTTACAACCTCGGTTTGGCCATCTGTCTGGGGGTGGAAGGCCGTGGATTTGGTGAGCTTGGTGTCCAGCAGTGACCAGAGGCTCGACCAGAATGTGCTAAGAAATCGACTATCCCGATATGATACAATGGTTTGTGGGATTCCAAAATGTACCCAAACTCGTTCAAAGAAGAGCTTGGTAGTGGCCTCTGCTGTGATGCTCTTCTTGCAGGCAACTAGAATCAGCATCTTAGAAAAGCGATCAACAACCACAAAAACACAGTCATTTCCCTACTTGGTGGATGGGAGGCCCGACATGTAGTCCATTGAGATGGATTCCCATGGCCTATCAGGAGTAGGAAGAGGGGTGTACAGGCCTTGTTTCTTAGTGGTCGGTTTGGCAATAGCGCAGGCAATGCAAGACCTGATATACTTGTCGACCTCCCTTCGAAGTTTCGGCCAGTAGAAATGTTTCTGTAGCATCGCCACTGTCTTTTCAATGCCAAAGTGTCCTGCCACCCGACTGTAGTGGGCTTCCCAGATCAGCTTTGCTCGCTCACTTGATGGAACACAGGTATGGCCCAAACGACACAACAACCCATCCTGAAGATGGAAATTATCAACAACTGCATTTGCACCCAACATTTGGTAGGTGGTGGTGAAGTCAGTGTTTGTCTCATAGAGTTGGGGCCATCCAAATGTCTCATGGCCGCAAGAGTCTAGCACCGTGGTGAATGTCGCGACTGGCGGTCTGCTGAGGCAATCTGCGACGCGATTGGGGCTTCTTGTTTTATACTTGATGTTGAGGTGGAATTGTTGCAAGAATGTGTACCACTTTTGATGGTGGTCATTCTGCAATTTTCCCTGTGTCTGCATGAACTTCAGTGGCTTATGATCAGTCTGGATGACTGTCTCCTTCCCAAAAATGTAATGTCTCCACTGGTGGCATGCTTTCACAATGGAGTACATTTCTTTGTCGTAAGTAGGGTAATTATGGACAGTATCAGACAGTGTCTCACTATGATAGGCCACGGGGTGGCTGTGCTAAGTGAGAATGACGCCCACAGCATAGTCTGAAGCATCTGTCTTGATCTCAAAGGGATGCTGTAGGTTCAGTAGTGAAAGTACTTGGGCTGAGCACAAGCGTTGCTTCAAATCATCGAACGCTTGTTGTTGGGACCGACCCCATGCAAATTTCTCCTTACCACCACCTCTATTTATTTGGCTGAGGGCCCATGCAATATGGGAGAAACCCAACACGAACCTGCAGTAGAAATTAGCAAGTCCCAAGAAGCTCCAAAGCTCAGTGAGTGTTTTTGGGGCTGGCCAGTCACAGATGAATTGGATCTTGACTGGATCCACATGTACACCATGCTGATCAATGATGTAGCCTAGGTAATGGACCCTGTCCATGCCAAAGGAGAATTTTTCCAGGTTGGCGTATAGCTTGTGTTGCTGCAGGGTGTGCAGAACCTGCTGAATATGCTGCAAGTGTTCGACCCAAGTCTTGCTGTAAATTAGAATGTCATCCAGATACACCACTACAAAAGTATTGGTGAATGGTCGTAGGATATCATCCATCATCCTCATGAAAGTGGCTGAAGAATTTGTCAAACCAAAGGGCATGACCAACCATTCAAAAATTCCTTCCTTTGAATTGAAGGCGGTATTCCATACATCTGCTTGTTCTATCGGGACCTGGTGGTAGCCAGACTTCAGATCAATCTTATTGAAGTATTTGGCCCCTGTGAGTTGATCAAGGAGGTCATCGATTCGGGGAATCGGGTATCGGTTTCTGACAGTGATTTTATTCAGAGCCTGGTAATCAATACAGAGTCGCCAGGTTCCATATTTCTTCTGTACCAGCATGATTGGGCCCCCGCAAGGTGATGAGATGGGGTGGATGTGCCCCTTGTGGAGTAGTTCTTGGATCTATCGCTTGATCTCCTCATTCTCTAACAAAGAGCGATGATAGACTGGCCCATTAGGTAGTGGTGCGCCAGGGGTCAGATCAATGGGGTGCTTGACCTAGCAATGCAGAGGTACCCCTGTAGGCGAGGAGAAGATATTCGAGTATTCTTCCATGACCTTATCTACTTGCTTCGACTATGTGGAGAGGTCGGCCACAGAGACCCTAGATGTGGATGCGATCTTTCTCTTATTTTGAGAGCGAATCACAAAGAAGACAAACTTCCCTGTTTGCGAGATGACCTTCCTGCATTGCTTAGTAGAGATCAAGGAAATATCACTAGGTGGGACTGCCTCGGGTATCCTGTACAATTTCTTGTTCAAAGTAATAATAACACTACGAGGCCTAGACTCATATATAACATGCCATTTCCATAAATAAGGTTGGCCCAAAAGAACATCACAAACTTCGAGAGGAGAAACATCACACAATACCTCGTCTTTTAAGGGATTGATGCCGTACGACAGTCGACACTGTTGGCTGACACGGAGATCGCTTCCTTGGTGGAGCCATCCAACGGTGTAGGGTTGTGGGTGCAACGTTGTTGGCAGGGCCAGCCGCTTGATGACCTCTACTGAGATGAGGTTCTTCTGGCTACCGCTATCAACGATGAAGTGCAGCGGGGTGCCTTTTACCCACATCTGTGAATGGAAGAGGCACTCTCCTTCTTCTGGCTCGTCTGGTTCACCAGGCTGGAGCTTGGTGGTAGCAACGGTGGCATTAGGTTCCGTGTCAATGATCTGTCTTCCCCTTTCTGGTTCTGTCTTGGAGTCAGAATCTGCATCTGATTCAGAGGCTTTCACTTCGGCCACCAACGACTGCTTTGAGCGACAATCAACAGTGTTATGCCAAGGGCTCTTATGAAAGTCACACCACTTCCCGGTATCTTTCTTTGTCTTTCCGGTGTCCTTCTTTTCTTGTGGATTGTATTGGTTGTCTTGATACTGTCCATATTTTCTTTGTCCTTTGTTCGGTGGGTTGGGGCCACCCTTTATTGGCTTTTGTTGTGAGGGGTTCCCAGGCCCAAATTGCCGCGTCTTTTGTTTGAGCTTCTTCTTGATTTTGGTGGCATATCAGTAGGCCGCGTCCAAAAATGAGATGTCCAAAAACTCCATTTCAGTCTGGATGTATCTATGTAGACCACTGTGATACTTGAGAACCAAATGTCTCTCTAAATCTTTGATACCCAACTTGGTGTGCAAGGTATGGAAGATATTTGTGAAATCTGGCATTACTTGGTCTCTTTCTTACCGCAGTGTGGTCCATTTGGTATACAGGTCGTCGTAACTTCCAACGGGGTAGTACTGTTCCTTAATAGCATCCTTGAAGGATTCCCAGGTGGCCGTGACTGAAAATAATGAGGTTTCCTCTGTTTCCTTTTTCTCACAAAAAGTTTCCCACCAATCTTTGACATGGGGAATGGCTTTGAGGAGCGCAAAAGTAATCTTTTCCCTATTCGAAAATTTATGAACAGAAAAATACCCTTCTAGTAGATTCAACCACTTTTCTACAGCATCTACGTCTATATGACCTTCAAATATAGGAATATCAAAGTTTATTTGTACCTTGAAGGGGGCGACGCCTCCGTTCTAAGAAGATGCGTCGCTTGTTGGTAGTCGCCGAAGGATTTGTGCGAAACTATCCATCATCTTGTTCCTCTGTTGCGTGAGGGATTCCTCAATCAACAGTTTGAAAGGATCTCCTGTCCCATCATATTTATTTTATCCTACCATGGGAGGTCGCTTGGGTGTGCGAGAGCTTATATCCTCAAGAGAAACAAGCTTGAGACCCAACTCTTTGTACTCCGACCTCGTTGGGGACATGCATTAAGACGACAAGGAGAAGACCGCTCTGATACCAATGATCCAGATTTTATGAGAAAAATGAAATGAATACAGATTATTAATAGGTGCTTAACACAAAATAACAGAGATACAGTAAAATTGGTTTTCTATTCAGTAACGAAATAAGCTGAAACTCTAAAATGCAGTGAAAACAAGCTTGCTGGAATGGTGGCGGCTTATCTCTAAGAAGAGATGTGACGACAATGCGCATTCACTAGAAGAAGGTTACAATGAGGATCTGAAGGCCTTTTTACAATAAGAAAGAATGCCAAAAACCCTAGACATCCAAAAAACTAACTCTAGGAGATGAAGCGCCAAAAACAATGTGGGCCCCGTTTGGGTAAGCTAGTACATCAACTTCCCAGGGTTGTAACTTTTGCATACGATCTCTGTTTTAGGAGTGTGATAGCCCGTTGGATAGGTATCATCGAGGAGATTCATTTTGGGGGCTCAATAATTCCTTTATATATCATTGAGGATATCGATACCAAAAAACCTTCATTTAGGCCCTCAAAATGGCCTCGTAAGTAAAAACTGCTAAAAATAGTAAATTGCCAAAAATGTCAGAAAGCTGTTTTGAGCCAGTTGGAAAAGGTGGGTGGCCACCGATATCCATATGGATCATACTATGACTACCTCCACTTCATCAATATGATCTAAACTTATATAAAATTTGATCTTACAATATTTAGTGACCTTGAGCTATGTATCCTTATTTACTCATCCCAATTATATGGGCTACGATGATCATGAACTTCCAACACAATATTGTTGACTAGATAATCTACTATGATGTTGGTTTGTGAATTGGAATTCAATAGATCATCTACCTTGGTATTTTTGACTTGGTTCTTAATATGGAACAATTTTTCATTCTCCTTCTCTTCCCTATAATGAAGGCTACTTAGATTCACCTCATTTTTCACTGTAGTGGATACAATATCCTCATCCACATATGCGATGCTCTCTACCAGGTTACTTGAATCCATGCCTAATAGTTTCTTCTTCCTGACATCCTTCTTATGGTTCCTTGAATTCAACTTTGGATGTAGCTTCCAACACTTATATTCGGTGTGACCATAGATACTACAATGGTTGAAGTGTTTTTTTGGATCCTTCCACCAATGTGTAGTTGTTTTTTTTTTCTTATCTTTTCCTTTCCACTTCTTTTTACCCTCCTTAGAATCATATTGGTAGTGTTTCTATATATAACCACTTGGATATCCTTTCTTATGGCCTATATTATCCAAGTGTTGTTCTTGCACATAGGCCTCATCAATGGTCCTATGTTTTAAGAGTCTCACATGTTTTCATAGATGGTTGTGTAGACCCCCAAAATACTTGAGGAGAATGTCAAGGTTTTTAGGAGATATTACCAACATAATTTCTATGTTTTTTAGATTGGTAGTGTACTCTTGCACACTCTACCCTTACCTCTACTTGAAGTGATGCCAATGGGTCAAATGGCCCTCTACATACCCAATATAGTAGAATTGAGTCTTGATAATGGTTTTATACACCTTTCATGTACTTATTATTGGACCACCCTCCAGCCTAAGTGTCTCCATGTGGCTTTCATACTAGGTTAGTGCATGACCCTCTAGTTTCAAAAAAGAAAATGAAATATTCTACTCTTCATATATATTATCGACATTGAAATACACTTCTAATTGTTGCAACCAATGATTCAACTTAATAACATCAATCTCACCGTGGTAGGGTTTGATGTCCACTTCCACTTCCATTTTAAATAGAGTTTGTAAAGGAGTGATGACATTGGAACTTGGTTTCTCTTTCTCGAGCTCTTTTGCTGACTTGTTTTTTGGGTCTTAACTATCTCTCGATTTCTCATTTGATCCAACCTTTAAGTTAGAGGTAGAAACCTCCCCGAAAAGTCTGAACATGTTCACCAAGGCTATCATGAGTAGGCCTATGTTGTGAGAGATATCAATGAATTGTTCTTCCATATTCACAAGTCTCTCTTTTTCTACATCTCAAGGGTTGTTATGAATATACTCATCCTCTATGGATAGGGTTCTATGGATTCCTTCTTAAGCCAATTCTTGGATCCTATAAATTCCCACAAAAACCCCAAATAAACCTAGATCTAATACCAATATGATCGATAAATTTCCATGGATATTCCACTACAATAGTTCATCACAACATATCTTGCAATATTTTGAAAAACATTATTATGCAATTTATTCACGTAGATCTCAGATTTGTTATAATTATCCTAGTGCTAAAATTTATGGAAATATTTGAAATTCAAAAATGAAATAAAAAGAAAATGAACAATCCATGTACATAAATTAACATAATATGTGACCTAGAAAACACAATATAGGAGAAATCCCAACTAGAAGGTGAGGCCTATGATTTTCTCTCTTTTCTTTAGTTATGAAATTAAAGTACAAACAAAGTGACACTAATTATAGAGTTTCCTTTAACACTATGGCTTGAATGGATACTATAGAATCTTCTACCTCCTTTGTTATGCTCTCAAATCCCACTCCTAGGTGCTCTTCTCAACTATGGAGAAAGTACAATGCTAAAATAATGGAACCCCTTCTCTTCCTAGTGGCCTAGTATTTAACATAGCCTAATAGTTGTTTAGGGTTAGGGTAATGTATTTTTCATCCCTCAACCCTCAATTAATGTTAGGGTTTTAGACCCTCTATAATACTATTGAAATTCCACATGTGACTATCCCCATATGTGTGAGTAATGGGGCATGACGTGGAATCCACTTTGTACCATGGTGTTCAACATGGTAGGTCAACTTGTGAGAGGCATAAATTCCACATACACTCTCTAATTGAGGTGATTCTCAAATTGTTGGAAATCTCTCATTGTGTATGTTATAACCCTAATTTGCACCAAACATGCTTACCTGGCATCAGGCCATCTCAGATTCCTTCTTTTCCAAAACACTACTGAACAACTCTTCTTAAAAACCCCTTTTATAAAGGCCCACACGCCCTGCTCCATTACTGAACGTGTGTACATGCTAGTTGACCCAAGACAACCCACATGTACCTACAAAATCACGGAAAAAGGAAAGTTGCTGACGGAACACACAACTTTGGGTAAGTTAACTAAACCTTTCGGCCATGCATGGACGATCACTCGACCAAATACCTAGCTCCTTCTAACCTATAAAAGAAGGGATAGGGGTCCCATTTGAAAGGAGGAAAATAATAGTAAAGAAACTATACCCGATTGAGCATTCCCTTTGTCCCAACCTTTATCCATCCTTGTGCAAAGAGAAGTATAGAGAAAAGTAGTTAGAAGACAATGGAAGAAGAGCCCAGGACTAGGATCAAGGAGTAGTAGCTTACTTTATCATTGTAAGGTATCATTGTGAAGTTAATAAAATAATTTCTTTTCCCATCCCACCATATGAGATTGTCATTATTTGAATATTGATTGCACGATTGATTAAATCTCTAACCCATTAGTTCATAGATCAAATGCATGTGGAGTTCTTTGTTTGTCTTTTGTGAATGCAGGTGAACATTGGGAGGAGAGTTGTAGTCAAAGAACGACCAAGTGAGAAAAAGGGATTGACATCAAACATGAAAAATAAGGTACATCAACTTAATCTCTTGAGCCTTATATTTACATATGAGTAATGGGGGTTTAGGCATGGGATGATGGTAAGAAGTAAGAATATTTAGGTCATTTATGCATGCATGATAAAAACCCTTAGTGATAGTCCATAGGAGGGATTTACCACCCACAATAGAATTGGCGACCATACTGGGGATCTCTCAGGTTTTCTGGGGATACTTTTTGGTAATTTTAAATTGGTTTCATCACCTTTTTTTCTGAGTTTCTGCAAGAGTCTGAGCTAGTAGGGATTCTGGTCTTCCATACCAGTACTCCCTGCTTTCTTTGCTTGGTTGAATTTTCTTTTCAGGAAGTCATAGAGGTACACACGGCCTATATAAGGCCTGCATGCGTGTACATGTGCCCTACCTTCACATAGCCCGCGTGCATACACCTACTATATGTCTGAGAACCCAAGAAATCCTTCTCAGGAAGAGGCAGTCATCCTCTCCCCTGCAGAAGTGATCCTTCTCAGAGATCTTCTGGGTCCTTCTAGGTCTCTGATTGAACAATCCATAGTCAGGTAAAAACCTCAGATCAAATTTTTCCTTGCATCTTTTCCTGTCAAAGTAAGTTTTTGTGTCTTCAAGGGATTCTGGTTCTCAATACCAGTACTCCCTTCTTGAGCTTAACTGCTTGTCTTTCTTCTTTTGAGGAGAAACATAGGCACACGCGGCCTATAGTGGGCCTACACGTGTGCATACATGTCCTGTCTTTGGGCAGCCCATGTGCATTTGCTGGCCGTTGAAGTGACAGTCGTGTGTCTATCTAGAAAATTTTGAGGAGGCAATCATTCTCTTCCCTGTCAAGTTTTTACTTCCCAGGTTTTTCTTGTTTCTTTCTGGTCTCTGTCATAAGCAGTTTTAGCCTAGGTTGTATTCCAAGATAGCTTGCTTTTTCATTTAAAAGATTTTTTGTGTTTCCTATCTTTTTTAACTTATTTTTAGCTTGAAATTTTAAGAAAAATGTGTTTCATTTTAAAAAACAAATTCCCCTCATGGCCGGGGGGCATGAATCATGCATTCATCAGTTTCTTTTAGAATATTTTGTTATTTCTGCTTTGATTGGAAGAAAATATAAAAAAAAACTTAGTTTGTTAGATTTCTTTCTTTCCTGGCATTTTCTTTGCATTGTTATTTGAAAAAGAAAAATAAATTAGCATAACGTTGTGTTTTCTTCTAATTTTAAAAGCATTTAAAAAAAAATAAAAAAAAATATAATCATTCTTTGTCAGTGTTAATGTAAGTTTCATCATTTTTCACAAAGAGTCTTAACAACATCAGTTTCACTACCGTTCCCCTTTTGAGTAAATCAAACCTTAAAAAGAACGCTAATTAAAAATTACTAGACTTTATGTTTGTAGGGTCCATCAACTAGATTAGGCTAGAGCCTTGATTTAGGTTGGAGAGGAAACTCTTCAAGGATATAAAAGAAACATATGAGTCTGTGCTAAGGAGTGTAGAAGTCTAGTAACATGGAAATTATCCGGGACCCCCCTCTAACATAGGGGCTAAAAATGAGGTCGCATGCGAAAAGGTAGCGGAGATAACCCCTCCAAAGTCGGACCAAGCGTAGTGGGGAACACATATAGAGGACTTGTCTTGGGATTTAGTTGATCGCATTTGCCACGGATCTTCGTGGGTCTCAAATCCATTCGAGGTCCTCATTTGTCTTCCGGAACACTTTCTTTCGATACCCTTGATATGTTTCGGTCTTGATACCCTGCTCATTGCAATCCACTCGACTGTCGATTGTACCCGCCTGGTGATTGTTCACGAGCTGGAAACCTAGTTTCCTTTATTTTAGGGACTTACATAGGTGACCACAGGAGTATACCGCAGTACCTAGGGCAGACATTGGGCCACACTTTGCAAAGTATACTCGGAGGGTGCTTCCGTATTCGAGTTGCACTTGCACCGGTAAGTTTCTCTAGTGTTGGTTGGTGTAATTGTTCTTCCAACTAGTTAGTCATTTGCTTGATTTTCCTTTAGGAAATTTTAGTGTGTGCTCTGTGCTCCGTAGTTTTCCATAGTGAGTTAGTCAGTTGTGTCTTTGTGTCTCTGACCTAGGGTGGTAGAATTCCCACTCTACTGGTTGAGAGGACTTTTCAGTCTTCCGATTAGAAACGTGGAGCCGCCTCTTTATAGGCGTTGTTTTGATAACACTGGTTCTTCAGAGTCAGTGTGTGAGACTTCTATGGATTTGAATGGTCCCACAAGGGGAGAACCTCTGCATAAGATCTTCATTGCTAAAGTTCTTGACGATACCAACCAAGGAACCCCTTTGCAAGGGGATTCTTGTGCTTTTCCTTTCCTCGGAAATGTTGGTGTCCCTTTGATGGCCACTTTGTACATTCCTGGGTTGAATGTGGGACTACCGGTTTGGTTGGGTACCATTCCAAATGTCCCGAATGCTCTTGACACTTCTTAGTTAAGCACCTTAGGTCATGGGCACCCTATTGAGTTTTCTTCATCAACAAAGTCTCCTCCTCCTTCTCCCGCCTCTGGTGGAAGTATAGTTACTAATAACCGGAAGTATAAACGAAATAGAAAGAGGAAGAATAGGAAGAAGAAATCACCAACCTCTGCGAGTCATGTTGGAGATAGGTCGAAAACCTCTGCAAGTCATGTTGAATACTAGCACCCAACCTCTGCAAGTTATGTTGGGGGAAATCACCCACCCTCTGCAAGTCATGCTAGGGGAAAGAGTCCAGTCACTACTAGTCATACTAGTAATAGGTCTGTAGCCTCTGCAAGTCAAGTTATCAACCCATCACCAGCCTCTGCAAGTCATGTTGGAGATGTGCAGCCAACCACTGCTAGTCATGCTGGGGGAATTGATTATGTTGAGAAACCTAGACGGATAGGACGTAAGACTAAGTTTCATTGTAATCTTTGAAAGGGAGATCACCTTACTCATATGTGCCCTGGCATTCCAGAGGTATAAAGATTGTGGTCCCTGTTTGCAAGCTCTTCTGATTCTGAGTCTTCTCAGGTTTCCTCACAGCCAATTCAGCCATTGGTTGTGAAAGTGGTCACACCGATGCAGTCATCGACTGATCCCACTCCTTTTTTGGGGCGTAAGGTGCCTTTAGACCTTGTAGTATCTCGGCCTATGTAGTCATTGGTTGAGAAAGTGGTCATGCCGATGAAGTCATCGGCTGATCCCACTCCTCTTTTGGGGGGTGATGTGCTTTTAGACCTTGTAGTCTCTCAACCTATGCAACCATTGGTTGAGAAAGTGGTCATGTCGATGCAGTCATCGACTGATCCCACTCCTCTTTTGGGGGGTGAGGTGATTTTATACCATGTAGTCCCACAACCTATTCATCCATTGGTTACAAAAGTGGTCATGCCGATGCAGTCATCGGATTATCCCACTCTTCTTTTGGGGAGTGACGTGTCTACCGACTATGTTTTTAGCATTTCTAGTTCAGTAATTTCAGAACAAGGGGGCATTCTGCTCGTTTCGAGCACACCCCCTCCAAGCCCTAGGATGGTTTCCTTTGATTGGAATGACCTTGTTGAGCCTTGTCTTCCTTCCTCCGCACCCTTTCAAATAAGGGTTGAAGTTAATTCAACAAACATTTATCGATGTATTGTGGATGAAGGAGCCTCTACAAGTATTTTATCCTCCTTGGTTTGGAAAGTCTTGGGTTCTCCCAAGCTTGTGTTTTCTTCACATGAGTTGTTGGATTTTGATAGACGTCCTAGTGAATATTTGGGGGTTCTTCCTCAGTTGCCTATCTCATTAGGTGGGAATATTGTCCATGTCGATGTTATAGTGGTGCAAGGGCTGTTAGATTTCAATATGCTTCTCGGGCGTGATTATGTATATGCTATGAACGCTGTGGTATCTACGCTCTTCCAGGTGATGCACTTCCCCCACAATGGAAGCATTTTCACTATTGACTAGCTGACATCTGATAATCACCATCCTAATTCAGCGTTAGTTCAGGCTGTCCCTTTATATGTTCTTAGTGTTCGTCTAGACTCCACCCCACCATGGGTTAATTATGTGGCATCTTATCCTTGGTGTTCAATTGCTGATGAGCAGGAACCTGTGAAATCATGTTTTCCTTCTCGAGACTTGGAATCAACAATTGATCCATTGGTTTATCCAATGGGGGCATGGGAGCCCTTGCTTCCCCCTCTTGGTCCAAGTGGGCTTGAGTATCCTTATGATTCTAATCTCATTATTTGTAGATCCTCAAGCCCTTGTGTTCATGATTCTTCACTGATAGACTCTGCTAGTCCTGGCCAGAACCTCCATTGTCATATGGAGTATGGTCAATTTACTTCACCCTTTGGGACTGTCGACCCTCATTTGCGTGATTTCTTGAATTTTGAATTACCTTCAGATGAGGCTATCCTTGAAGCAATGACTATGATTTCTATACCGCGGGAGGAATTACATCATGGTTTGTGTTTTCTTCCCTTTTCGAATACTTTCCAAGTTGACTATCGAAGAGACTCTTGGTCTGAGCCTAATAGCGGGCTCTACCTTAAACAATTTCATACTTGAGTTGTAGCCCCCAACGTGTCTTCTTTTAATCCCTTTTCAGACCCTCTAAACATGAAAATATTGTCGAGCGATCTTGTGCCCTTTCACGCTCGTTAAAATGAAATTTGAAGTCACGTATATCCGACGGTAGTTTACCCCCTTTTCGGTCCGGACGGTCAATTGTACGAACAAAGGTATACTCTAGAGGCTTCGGATCTCTAGAAGAGTACCCTCAGGTATAATTTTAACCCTTTTTCGGGCATGAGGGACTAAATTTACGAAAAAGGAACCCCCACGGAGTCTACAGTTAAGCTCTTTTCGGACTCCCTAAAATTGAAAAGATCGCCGAGTGACCTTATTCTTTCACACTCGTAAAAATGGTCCAGAAGAACATTCCCGATGGAGTCCATAGTTAAGCTTTTTTCAGACTCCCTAAAAATGAAAAAATTGCCGAGTGATCTTGTATTTATCACACTTGTTAAAATGGTTTTGAATAGACGTCTTGTCAGTGCTAGTTTATCCCTTTTTTCGAACCGATTAGACTACCTCTGAAAAAGGTACCCCATTGGAGTCTCCTTTTATGTTTTTTCAGACTCTCTAAATATGAAAAACAACTGAGCTCACCTTCTCTGGGATCGTAAAACTTACATCGAAGGACGTTACCATTGTGTGTTTTATTAATCGCATTTGCATACCCACGTCTTTGGCCTAATTCTGGCTCCATGTTGCTCTCAACTAAACCATATGAAGCATGTCGTATACGCAAGCCCTGTAGCACTTTGCCTTTGCGTCCCTTACCTTTGGCCCCAAGAGGAATTTTTTTGAATGTCCTTTCTCTGAACATCAATCTTGTCCTTGCACCTAGAACTAGTATGTTTGCAACACTCATTCCTCCTTTGTAATGTAGCATTTTTTCATTCTTTTTCAAGCTTTCCAAAATTATTGAAAAAGACAAAAAAAATCAAATATACCCCAAAAAGAGGAAGGGAATTTTTTTTCTTTTTATTGGCAGCACAATGAGTCGCCCTTGGACAAATCACATCCTTTCGTTTGTTCTTCCATATCTGAGATTTAATATGACCTTAGGAAGATTTTTTCGCTACATAGAGTTGTGTCCTCCTCCATTTGGTTATTCTTCCAAACATATGGAGAGTTTGCACTATCTCCTGCATCGTGAACTTATGTCAATGCCATGCCGCCTAAGTCTCATCATTTGTCGTGCTATTGTCTAAGGGAAGTTTTTACCAAGCCTGAGTCAACCCCTCTGCAGTTTGTCTCTTGCCTTCATGCCCGACCATCTTGAAAGTCCAATCAAGTCTTTGTTCGAAATCAATGAAGCCTTCAGTCTGATCATCAAGATTCTCTAGTCCATGACCGACGAGTCGTCGAAGACCTCTAGATAGTGAATTCGTACACTCATATTACACTCCTACATAATTTTAGAATATTTTGAAGTTGTTTCTCGAGCTCTGAAGACCTCATCTCCAACCATCAGGCCTTATCAACTTCTAGAAGATGGATACTATACATGTATATCTTTTTTTAATTTCGAGATGTATCTCCACTATGTATTTCTCGCGGATACACTTTATATAGTTATATGACATGGATCTACAATGTATTTGATTGGTAGCCTTGATTTTATTTCATCCCGAGCATGGGTATGCCCGCCTCGGTGAGACAATTATTATTTTGCAGAAGGCACCTCCTGATTTCTGGTCCCTGGGCTCACTTATTTGGAACGTTGGTGAATATTGTTAATGTATTTTGGACATCAGATGCTCTTCTGACCTCACACATTAGGGGGAATATGTTATAACCCTAATTTGCACCAGACATGATTACCTGGCATCAGGCCATCTCAGATTCCTTCTTTTCCAAAACACTACTGAACAACTCTTCTTAAAAACCTCTTTTATAAAGGCCCACGTGCCCTGCTCCATTACTGAATGCGTGTACACACTAGTTGACCCAAGACAACCCGCGTGTACCTACAAAAGCACGAAAAAAGGAAAGTTGTTGACGAAAAGCACAGCTTTGGGTAAGTTAACTAAACCTTTTAGTCATGCATGGCCGGTCATTCGACCAAATAACTAGCTCCTTCTAACCTATAAAAGAAGGGGTAGGGGTCCCATTTGAAAGGAGGAAAATCATAGTAAAGAAACTATACTCGATTTAGCATTCCCTTTGTCCCAACCTTTAGCCATCCTTGTGCAAAGAGAAGTATATATCAAATAAGTTGGAAGACAATGGAAGAAGAGCCCAGGACCAAGATCGAGGAGCAGTAGCCAAATTTATCATTGTGAAGTTAATAAAAGAATTGCTTTTCCTGTCCTGCCATATGAGATTGTCATTATTTGAATATTGATTACACGATTGATTAAATCTCTAACCCATTAGTTTATAGATCAAATGCATGTGGAGTTCTTTGTTTGTCTTTTGTGAATGTAGGCCAGCATTGGGAGGAGAGTTGCAGTCAAAGAATGACCAAGCATGAAAAAGGGATCGACATTAAACACGAAAAATAAGGTACATCAACTTAATCTCTTAAGCCTTGTATTTACATATGAGTAATGGGGGTTTAGGCATGGGATGATGGTAAGAAGTAAGAATCTTTTGGTCATTTCTGCATGCATGATAAAAACCCTTAGTGCTATTCTGTAGGAGGGATTTCCCACCCACAACAATGTAGAATAACATCGAGAGGATGTGAGATATCCATGCAAAGTTTTGACCCCAAAAAGTGTCATTTGATTCCTCAAACTATCTTTGCAAGGTTTCAGACACCAAATCTCCAAATTGGGACCTACCACTAAAATGGGCCTTGCAAGTCAATTCCTCCAATTTTCCACCCATAAAAAGCCAAGATAGATGAAAAAATATATAATGATCCATCCTAGATGAATTCTATTGATACATATGTTGAGGTAAGATACTAATTAATGAGGGTGTCTAAGATTCAAGGAAGATTATGCACCATTATTTGCACATATACCTTGGGAACCCACATTTGAGGAGTATTTTAATATTTGAATGGTCAAAATACAATGGAAAAAGAGTTTAAAGTATTATTCAGTTGTAGAATGTCAATTCCGTATTCAAGGATATGACATGTGGAATATGATTTATTCTTTCATGGAAAGAATCCTATGTTCAAGGGGTTGAATTATGTCTTATATTTATCAAGTGAAAATACTCTAAAATCCCTCCCCTCAAGGAATTTTTGGTACATATACTAAGGGGAATCTTAAATCTAAGGGTGGTTTCAACCACCACTACCCGCTTTTGCACATATGCTAAGGGTGCCCACATTCCTTAAAGTTTTCTTAGTATGAAAACACAGTACCAAGACATAAAGGAGGAAAACCCTCCACAATATGATGATACATGGAACATCACAATCCTTGATAGGGTCAAAGGCACATTAACAAAGAGAATAACCTTGATTAAATGGATGACACATGGAATATCAAGCACTATTGTGAAGTGTGCCTTGCATAAAATGGTCTAGATGGAATTTATTATATTTATTAAAACAACAAAAGAACTTTTGAGGGAGTTCTCCACCAACAAGGGTCTATAAAATCTTGTAAACAAGAAATTACTTATTATTTATAGAGAACTTTGATGCAATTAGTACATTTGGCATATTTTGACATGGTCAATCACCTATTCATTGGAGCACCCTACTTCCAAGGGAATTTCTAGACCACACTCTTATATTGTAATATTATTCCTTGGAGGAAAGGGGGATCTAAAACCTTTCAGAGTTTCCTCAATAAAATTTTGTTGTAAATTAGATGGAGAGGAGATCTATAAAAAGGAGACTCCTCTTAGTTTTCAAATTAGAAGTTCAAGTGGAGATAATACCCCTTTAGCAAGCCAAGGGTATTGTAATTTTGTAGGTTATAGGAAGGAAAATATTTGGTGAAGTATGTTGTCTTGTGTTGTGGTATAGATCATATTTATTATTGGGATACCACATCAAATGATAATGGTATATCTCTATTTTTAGATCTATTCATAGATTGCTTGGTGCACTATTTTGATGTTAGAGAAGGTATTATTGAGATGAATTCATGCCCTCTTTCCCCCATGATGCAATCAATGTTGTTAATGAAGATGAAGGCTATTGCTAAATCTCATTTAATGGTTGTTGTTGATCTCTTTACTTTATTGGTTGGTTTTGAGTTGGTGATGACATGGCATATTAATGAACATATCATATAGTTCCTTGTGTTAATATAGTTGATTCAATTGGTGATGTTTATGTATAACATAGATTCTTGATTTCCTTTTTGTATCATAACGTTCTTCACAAGTTATGCTTTGAATCCATTTTCCAAAAGGACAAGAAAATCAATATTGCTTATCTTCTCATCCTTTAAAAGAATATCGTTAAACACAAAAATCATTAATCTGATTTTCAGATCTATGGTAATAGGAATATTAGTGATTTGGTTCAAGGAAACCCTCCTTATGTTGAAAGAGAGACAACCTAAAATGAAGGGAGGTTCTACTAAGGTGACAATGGGTAGAACATCCAAGAGTTCCCCATAGGGTTTATACTTGGAAGATTGGAATTATAGTGTGTGAAAATCCAGGAGGTAACATGCACCAACATCAAAATTAATATTAACATCATTATGTATGCGTATATGTTTTAAAAAAAGTTAATGCTTTGAAATTTACTTAGTATCATATATAATGTAGAGAGTACTATCAAGAATGCCACTTCAAAAGTTACATGAGGAATAAGGTGAATATTAATAAACAAATAATGTTAAGTGATGAAAAAGGTGAATATTAAGAATGTAATAGGATGAATATAATAAATAAGAGATGGATTACACAATGATCAATATAAATCTATATTTTATATATTTTGTTATAGCCACACCTTATCTTTCTCATATTCTATATTGATCATATGAGAAGGAAGTTGAAATTGAAGACCATTTAAACCTTTAACGTGAGATATTGTAGTAAAATTCATGCACCACCTCTTTAATTTTGATATTAATAGTTTCTTTCTCCAACCTCATATGTTTCTCATAATTGTATTTACAATCTATTGCATGCTCTTGGTTTTAATGCATTGTCTATATCAATTCATTCTATATATCTTAATATTAGAGAAAATAAACATAACAAATAATAACAATAGTTTTAATATGCAAATACTAATAGATAAATCACATCGAAGCAAGCAGAATAGTGGAATTTAGCCTATAATTGAGAACCTCTTTCGCAAAATTATAATATGCAATTTGAAATTGTTTTGCACCGTGTTAGTGTAAAATCATTTGATTTTATAATTTTCATTATCTCGTTGTTGAAATTGTTGCATTGAATATTCCTTGCATCATTACTTAAATCAATGTGCCCTATTTTTTGTGTTATATCAATGTTGAAATCAATACAACTACTTGATTGATCTTAGGATTATTTCACACATGGCATATATCATATGCATGTTAAAATCAATGAACTTATATTGTCATTGAAATCAATGCATTGAAATAATTCATATTTATTTATGAAAAATCTTTTCTTAAGAGTCAATTGATATTTGCTAACTTCTAACTTCTTGCAAATAGAAGTACCATTACCAAAAAAATGTTTTTATTTTTCTTAGTTCAAGTAATTTGGTTATTTTCTTAATAAAGGAATACAAATCCTACATAAATATATCTTTACCAAATATGAAATGATGGCTTATTTTTTTTAATTTTTTGTCCATTTCAATATATGACTTATTCAAACAAAAAATAGAAATGTCATTGAATTTCCAATGATCTTAGGGTTTCATAGTTACAATTTCCAATGGATTAATGATAATTTCCAATTATGTATGTATTACAATGTTAGTCACTTTAACTTAGCATACTAATTTACATGAAATAGATTCCTTTTTTGAATTATGATTGATAAGATGTGGTTATGAGTGAATTAGAATATCATTAATGCAATGATGCAATTATTCACTTTTTATAGTTAACTATAATGTTTTGTTCTTTTTCTTTTTTCTTTTCATCACTAATGGTTTGCTGATTTTATTTCCTTTTATTTGAAATTAGAGTTGTTATAGGCTTTTGTTTTCTCCTTTGTCAATGTAAAATATCCCATCCCAGATGGGTTTATAGGACTTCATTTATTATTTAGACTGACATGTCATTTCCTTGGAATCATTTGATAATACGTTGGAGTTATATTTTTCTCCAACTTCTCATGTTCTCCATCATTTTTTATTTCCTTTTATAAATTGAAAACCACCACCATGACAATATAGTCCACTTTGAGTTATTTTTTTGCAATTATTCAATAAATTCAATTTGGTGATTCTTAACATATTAAATTTTTTTGATCCACATTCATGATTAACATTTGGATTCATATAACTATCCATAAAATTATTCATTTGTTTTTCCTTTTTATTTGAATATATTTACCTAGTCTCTTTTTCTCCTTTTTCAATTTTTCCAACACTTAGTCATTTTCGAGTAATTCGGGAGTAGTAATGTGGGTATACAACATGTCCTAGACCCGCACATCCTCAGGTCCAGAAACCTACATTCACACTACCCAAAAATTGCACCTCTTACCTATGCGTCCTCTAAAATGCACCTTTCTCTCTTACATTTCATACTTCGTCATTTTCTTGAAATACAGAACAATTGACCCTACCATTTACCTTTTTCTCATGACCATAGACCCACATACCCATAGACATGCAGTCTCACATTATACAAAATGTACCTCTAGTTTTTGTGCCCCGCAAAATCACCCTCTCCCATATTTAGAAAATTTTCTTACTTCGGGTGCAAGACACTTTAACTTCTACCTTTTTTGTTTCCATATGCTTCTAGACCTGCATACCTACAGACCCACAGTCCTACATACTACATATTGTACTTTCTAATCTTCATTATGAACCTCTATACTTACCAATTTTCATTCCCCATGACATCCCATCACCACTTCCCATCACATTTATTTCCCCTGCCACATTAGTTTCTACTTTTGTGAACATAATTTCATTATTAAATTCTTGAAAAATCCCATAAACCTTGTAATAAATTCAAATCTCACAGTGCAGGCCAAAAAATTTGAAGAAAATTTACGGTGATTAAACTATTAGGACAATACATGGTAAAAATTAAATAAGAGCTAATATGTTGAGCTTTTTATATCGACAGTAGCGCCACCTATTTCTAAAGCTAAAAGCAGAGAAAATAATGTCAAGTAAGAGAAAGGAATTGTATTGCGGGGGTACACTTAACACACTTGGGCGTGAGGATCAAGAGTTTTAATGGTCGTGAGCATACAATTACTACAAGGCTCTCTCTTTGGCTAAGAAAAAGAAAAAACTTATTTGGAATTCAGGCATAGCCCTTGCTGGCTGCATTCCAGAGGATACATATTTCATATAGCTTGTCTAGTGGTGTGCAAAAAAATTAAATTTGGAAAAGAGCTTAATCCAACTTCAAGGACAACAACCCATTTCCTTAGCTCCTTCAATATTCACCATAATGTTGCGGCTTCCTACACCCACCATGTGATTCAAGGGAGAAGAGGCTAATGGATTCCTCAAACAACATAAAGGAGGGGATAAATTTCTTAGTAATTATTTGGTTGACCCAAACAATAACACTAATGTTTCCAAGATTGAGGTAATTTCCTTGAAAACCCATACACAAAATTTTCCTAGTTATTTGCTCGTATTATTGGTATGGAATCTATGACATTTATATCAAGAAATATTATTTATGGGCGTTGTCTAATTGTTCTACATTTTGGCTTTTTTCGATGGAATATGATGACATAAATCTACACTAAATCACTATTTTGTGTTGTTTAAAATCCATTTTTGAATGTAGAAATGGATTCATCATGTTGAAAACCCCCTAGGACACTTGGATTATACATAAATAATCACTCAAATTTGCATATCTAATAATTTCTCACCGGATTTCAGGTAAATATCCTTGGAAAATATCGCCTAAAAAGGGCCAAAATGTAGAATATTTAGATTACGACTTATTTATGTTCTTCACTTTGCTCTACATCAAAACTTCATCATATATTTGGGCCACATTATTTCTAGTGAAGTTTCATTCCAATTAAGTAATTTGAAAAAGACTCGTAAATTTTATACGATGTCCTACCTCATTATCGCCATAGCATATTGTCATGTCTTTGAGGACTTGTTGAGGGAAATGAGCATTGATTATAAAGTAGAACTAGTATTTGCCTGGTATTTAACCCTATATAGGCACAAATATCAGTATAACTTTTACCCGGTCCACAAAAGTTTCATTTCATAATTCAAGAAGTTATTTTTTGGCCCCAACATGTTAAGGTTATCACTTGAAGTTGCCACCTTTTGCACGGGGAAAGGAGTTTTTGATACTTCAGAGGATTTTAGTATTATCAAGATATTTGGGAGTGAAGAAAAAACTTTCCTTCTCCCATTCTATGTATCAGATAAGCATTTTGTGGTGGAATTTTGTAGGAAATACAAGACTTGGGATCACTTTTTCAACAAAAAAAGAAAGAATAAATCCATTCCCCTGCCTTGGGAAATTAGACAAATCACGATAAAACATATATCCCACATGGATGAACTTGTAGGTCATTTTGACCAAATTGGCTTAAAATAAACTGAACTTGTTGAGGGTTTCGACCCGAATGATATATTTACTTCACATATGGAATCAATAGGTTATTCTTCTTACTTTACCAAAATTGAGCAATTTAAAGAAGTATGTGGAGATAACTTAGACCTCCTTGAAGTTTTAGTCAACCCAACTTTCAATGACATGTAGGAATTAATCAGTACTAATGAAAGACACATGCAACATGGAAGAGAAGTAGCAAATAGAAATCCTAATTCACCAACTATTTCCCAAAAAAGTACCCCAGTAAGAACAATGCCTAGGAGCAGCGGTATCAAGATGAGAAAAACACCAGCTAGAAATTTAGATGATGGAGATGATAAATACCCACCAAAGAAAAACCTTGAAAAATCTCATACTGTATATACTCCTATAAAAAGAAAAAATAATACATAGACAATAGGGTTAGTCATACCTGAAACCCAAGAAATCCAACGAGCCATGGATGTGGATGAACTTATCGAAGAACTCAATTGGTCTAATCAAATATTGCTAGAAAATCAAGAAATAGTAGAAGCCCTAGCCACCCAATAACCAAATATTTTCAAAGAGGAATATGTAACCTTGCACCACCCGACCTACAATTGAGTGTCCAAATTTTTTTTAATTGAAAACGTTTATAAAAAAAATAAAAATTATGTAGAGAGATGGAAATCAACAATTGATTTTGACGAGGTGACACCTTAAAAAATTGTACGATTCCACGATGCAACTGGAGAATCCCTTAAAAAATCTATCAACACTATGGAAAAATAAAATTTGGATTTAAAACAAAGAATAAAATAATTAGAGGTATCCCTAATTCTAGAACCTTTATTTCCACAACCTTTGAATACAATTCAACCAAAACTTGCTTTAGAAGGTATCCCAGAAAGAAATAACAAATATAAAGGTTCGTCGAGTTTACTGGAAGAAATAAGAAAATATGTCAGAGACGGGATCCAAAAAATGATAGATTTGATTCAATATATTTGGGATCTTGCTCAAAACGCCACTAACTTTGTAAAAAGAATCAATAATTTTAAATAATATCTTCCAAAGGACCTGAAGAATGATGAAGGTTTCAACAAAGACATTGTGGGTACATTTTCATCTATAATTTCAAGCTTAATCGATATCCACAGAAGAGAGCATAACCTTCCTTCAAACATCGGGATGAATCAAATCAATGCATGCTGATTGAAGAGAATTAAAATTTTTAGAGAAATGATAAGTGAATTTGATGCTTTGAAAAAACAAAGACGTGACTTATTCTTTAAGCTTGTTGATTTGATGAAATAACTTAACGACCCAATTATATTAATGGATACAAATCTTTCATCTAAAGAAACATTAATAGAACAACTAATGTATTGAAGTTTGCATGGGAAAATGATTTCATTGAAACAATAGAATTCCCCGAAGAAGAAGTCGAGAGGTGGCTAGTCAAATATATCAACATAAATGATGGGGTAGATGACACATTGCACCAATCAGGCATGGACTTAAGAGAAATGGAGAATGAATTGTTTGAGATAAATAAAAGGCATGAGATCATGGTGGCCCACATGAGGGAATATATTTAGGAATGGTTAATAAAATCCTTAATCAAAATTACCTAGCCAAATCAACAAGAAATGATTGTAGCAATTATCCCAGCTCAACAACAGTAAGAATCTACAAAAGAGGCACCTCCAACCAAGTAAGAGGTTTAAAAAAAAATTCCATCACAATGAGTCAAGCAACTACCTTTTCATTTTATTTGTTATCATTATTCTATAATCATTTGTCACATTTCCTTCCATTTCTCATTTATCTATGAAACTAGGGTTGATATTTGATTGTTCTTCTTTTTTCTTCCAGGTGTTTTCATTTTATGGTCCATGGGAGCCCCATCCCATTCCTCTTTGAAGGAAAAACAAAAATATTACTTTCAAGGCATTTTCTTTGTATTTAAAATACATACCTATTATTCCTTAAAGGTTCTCAGAGATCTACTTTTGGATATTACATTACCGTAATCTTAAAGACTTTGTTTTCAAGATTGAGATTCCCAATGTGTATCTATCATAATATTTTTTTTGTCTAATGAAATGATCATTTAAAGTTCTCTTCTATTATGCAGTCCATATTTTCTTGTCTCCTTTCTTGGATATTGTGCTCTATTTTGATGAATGTTATGATGGAAATGTCATTCTATCTATCTTTATACTCTATTGGTTTATGAGTTATTTAATGTATTGTAAACAATTTTATTTTATAAGATACCTGGTCCAATCTCAGGTATTCTTTGGATGTGAACAATTATTCTAAATAAGCCTAGTCCTTCTCAGGGATTTTTTGTGTTATCCATGTAATTTTAAAATAGGTGAGTACCACCTGTAAAACAATGCAGGGGGATTTTATCCTTGTGAGGTTGAATCAAAGACCGTAAAACAGTCTTTTAGATCAACATTTTTGGCGACCATACTGGGGAGAAAAAAGGCTGGTTATGTAAGATTCAAATCTTGATGACTCAACTGAAACCAAATAAACCCCAATTACAAGTGTGACCTAGAAATCAAGAAAGTATTTTGATTCAACTCTATGACTTGGTGCTAACAACAACTAAGAGTTGTGTTGAGCTTGAAATATATTAGGAAACTCTTGCTTGAGAAGAAGAAAGAGAAATAGCTATGAGACAAAGAAGACAACATTGATCCAAGAAAAAATGGAACCTTTTCAAGGTCTAATAAAGAATTTGAATTCGAAAATCCTTCTTTATAAGGTTGGTCAAAGTTTGAATTCAGAAATAAATGAAACCCTAACCATGGGGATCTATATGAATGAAGAAATGAAATTCCCAATGAAGAAAGGGAAGAAAATAATGGACAGATAAATCCAACAAGACGGGCTAGAAATATCCCATTCAATCTACAAGGAGAACAACATACCTTACCAACATTACCTCAAGGATTATTACCTGTGTTCTCATGTTATGGAATCATGGACCCAAGAACACATATGGATCAATTTTTAAGTGTATGTGATATACATTTGATCGAACATGATGATGTCATGGTCAAGGTCTTTCTACAAACCTTGATAGGTCATGCTTATGAGTGTTATCTGTCTTTACCAGGTCGATCAATAGGCTCATTTGATGATTTAGAAAACATTTTCATGACTATGTATGCACTTCCTGTTGCATATCATACTCTTCTCACCCAATTCACCCAAAAATTAGAGAAATAAATGAGAAAGAATAAGATATTATAATCTATGATTCTTCAAAAATTTGAAATAAATCCCAAAGTCCCAACAACCTAATGATATTGTTGTATTCAGATGCTACAAGAAAGAAATGCATGCAAATGTAAATTGCGAAATTAGGTCTTCAAAAATAAATGATTTACATGGAGCCATTCAAAAGAAAAAAAATATGGAAGAATTTATGTTGGAGACTAATGTTGATCCTGAGATCATTCTTGGGAAAGTACAAAGACAAATGAATACTCTTACCATATCACAACAAGGACCATCTAGAACTATTGAAAATAGAGGAACTTGTGGAGGTATCCTCCAGGGGGTTCCTCCTAATTTCTAAAATGACCCAATCATTGTTCAAAAGACAAGACATAAAATAAATATTGTTGAAATGAGCAAAACCATCAGACATATGCAGAATGAAATCACTAGGATGAAAAGAGATGAAAATTTTGTTCCCCCAAATCAAAATGCAAGACTCCCATTACAAGATCAAAGAGTAAGAAATGACAGAATGAATAGCATAGACCTAGGGCACCAAGAGTACCAAATCCTAATGCCATCGTATTAGAAGAAATTTTGGAAGAAGAAAGCTTTGAAAGTTTTGATCAAGAAGGAGCGATAACCTAGAATGAAATTCTAGAGTTAGTAAAATAGGATGAAGGCACATCATCCTTGTATATATTTTATGAACAAGAAGATCCATATTATTCACAAGATTATGTTGTACAAATAAGAGCATGGGTGAATAAATTCAAGACAAAGGAATCACCTGAAAAAGAAAAGGTGAAAACAAATAATGAAGAACCAACAAAGCAACAAGCAGTTGCTAAGCAGACAATGACTCCACCACAAATGAATTATATTTTTATTAATGATTTTTTCAAACTCAAAATTACTCTTCCCTTCATGGAGGTGGTGAAGATCCCACAACAAAGAGAAAATCTCTTAAATATACTTGATGATTCACAAGAAAGAATAGATGTTGTTGTCATAAATAATAAGAAACAACAAAATATCTTATCAGTTAGGCCAAGGGGTAAAGTTCCACCTTTCTACATAACCATATAAAATCATGACTTTACATTACACAATTGTCTAGTTGATAGTGGAGCTATCAACAATATCATTCCTTTATCATTTATGGAAGTGTTGGGAATGGGTTTCACAAAATATTATGAGACTGGTGAAAGCGTGTATGCTATAGAATCAAGAAAAGTACCAGCATATGGTGAAATAAAGGACTTATGTGCATGGATAACCAAAACCCCTCATATCACTACAATATTCACCAATGTAGTTGTTGATTTACCCCCTGCATATGGTGTTGTGTTAGGAAGGGATTGGTGTTAATTAATTGGATGATACATAATGAATGATGGAAATTGTATGATGTTACCTAACAAATATGGAACAATGGTTAGGGTCCCTCGAGAAAGTAGAAATCCTATCTCTTTTAAGAAGAAATACAATGAAGTGATGCATAACTGCATCAACATAGGAATTGGAGATTATGTTGTTCTTAGTCCTGAACAAAGCACCCCTCCTAAAAAAAGTGTATGAAATTATTTTCAGCGCTTCTGGTAGATTTCATTTGATGGTTCTTGTTCCAAGTCTAGAAATGGAGTAGGAATTTTGTTGAAATCCTTGAATTTGTTATATACCCACATGCCATTAGATTGGAGTTTCCATGTACCAATACCAAGTATAATGTTAGGAATTAATTCAAGGGATGATTCTATCCCTTTAGATGAAGGTTGAAAATTTGATAGTCACCAGTGATTCAGAGTTATTATCAATCACATCATAAAGAAATATAAAATTAAGAATGAAAAACTAAAACATTATGCATGAAAATTTTGTGAACTCATGGATTCTTTTAATTCTTTCAATATCTCTTTTATTCCTAGAGAAAGGAATCAAAAGGAAGATTCATTGGTAGTGGCAGTGACTACATCTCTTTTCAATACATAATATTCTCAAGGCCAGAGCACTTTTAATGTAAAGACCATTTTCCAACCTTGTATACCAAATAACTAAGAATATCTACAAGTCTTTTATAATGATGAGCATGTCATAATTTTTTTCACTAAAAGTGATCCCTTGATATTGAATGAGCTACATGATCATAATTTTAAGAGGATCAAAATCCTTAGAAGGAGCTTCATGATCAAAATTTTAAAATTACTCCCAAAATTTGTGTTAGTTTGGAATCCCTGTTTACAAGATATGATCAAACAAAAATTCCAAGTCCACTTAAAGAACCATCTATTAGAAAAATTCAAGAAACATAGAATATAAATATTGACACTCTTGATTTTCCAAAACACATAAATTTGGGTACCAATTTCACTATTGAAGAAATAGATCAACATACTCGGATTTTCAAATAATTTCAAGACATTTTCATCTGGAGTTATGATGACTTGAAATAATATGACATCCATATTTCAGCATATCATACCTCTAAAATAAGGATCAAAACCTTTCAAACAAAAGTTAAGAATGATAAATCCCAAGATAAAGCCTCTAGTGAAGATAAAAATTGAGAAATTAAGAAAGGTTGGTATAATTTCCCCGATCAAACATTTGGAGTGGCTCTCAAATCTTGTGGTAGTGATAAAGGAGAATGGTGAAATTTTCCTTAGTGTTTATTTAAGAGATCTTAATCGAGCAAGCATAAAAGATAATTACCCACTGCCAAATATGGGGATGCTTCTTTAGTAAGTCACTAGTTTTTCATTAATGTCTATGTTAGATGGATTTTCAGGATACAACCAAGTTCTTGTTGTAGAAGAAGATAGATCAAAAACATCATTCATCACACCATGGGGAACCTATGCTTATATTAGAATGCCATTTGGGTTGAAAAATGTCGGTGCAACGTTCCAAAGAGAAATGGATCATGATTTCAAAGATTTTATTGGAAAATTTATGGTTGATTATCAAGATGACTTGACATTCTATTCGAAACTGAGAGAAATACATATCAAGCATCTTAGACATGTTTTTGAAAGATGTAAAATATATTGAATATAATTGAATCCCAAAAAGCGTTTGTTTTCCATAACAAAGGGAAAGTTGTTGGGTCATGTTGTAAGTAAAGAAGAAGTATATATCGATCCAGAGAGATTCAAATAAATAAATGACCTAAACCATCCAACATAAAAAAAGGGAGTGCAATATTTCTTTGGAAAGATAAACTTTGTTCGATGATTTGTCCCTGATTATATTGTCATTGTCAAACCAATAAATAAGTGGTTAAAAATGGATCAAAAGTTTGAATGGACACTGGACATTCAAAAATCATTCACATAAATCAAACATACTATTACTACCTCTCATATCCTTGTCGTCACTGATTTTGATAAATAATTCATATTGTACTCATTTGCTTTAGATGAAACCATTGCCTCTATCCTAACTTAGAAAAATAACAAAATATAAGAACTTCCCATTTCTTTCATGATTAAAACTTTACATGATTATGAGTTAAATTACTCTATCATTGAAAAACACACTCTTTCCTCGGTTAAATCAATTGCTCATTTAAGGACTTACATACTATCAACTCATACCATTGCTTATGTTCCACATCCACATGTAAAAATGTTGTTGAATCAACAAATTAGATAATGAAGATGGGAAAATTGGTTAGAAAAGCTTCAAGAATATGATCTGGAAATTAAACCATTAAAAGTAGTCAACTGGTGGGGATTATGTAAGTTCATGACTGGGATCAAAGCTGTGAATATTTCTCCTTCCGATGAATTTGATGTAGTAATACAATGAACAAGTTTTCCCAATTCATAATGGTATAAGGACATAATATTGTATTTAAAATTTTGTCAGTTCCCTGTTGAAATGTCTTCTAAGGAAAGAAGAACTCTAAAAGTGAAGACAAATCATTATGTCCTAGTATATGGTGTATTATTCTGAACAAATTTTGACGGATTTCTTTTGAAATGCTTGGATCATTCAAAGTCCATAGAAGTACTTCAAGAATTTCATAGTGGTGTTTGTGCTGGACATTTTTAGCCAATTGTGACAGCCCACAAAATCATTCGGGTAGGTTATTATTGGCCAACCATGTTCAAATATTCTTATGACTTATTATAAAGTGCATCTCATGTCAAACTTTTTCAGAAAAAATGAAAAGAGTTGCAATGCCATTACAGTCTACAATGGTGGAGCAACCATTTACTCAATGGGGTTTATATGTGATTGTTCCTATAAATCCTAAGTCTATCAAAGGCCACTCTTATATAATTACTACAACTGATTACTTTACAAAGTGGCAAGATGCAATGGCTTTGATAAATGCAAATTCAAAACAACTAATTCATTTTTTAAAAGAAAATATTATGTCAAGATTTGGTGTGCAAGAAAAATTCATAACAAACAATGGCTCACTATTTATTGGATCAAAGTTTACAAAATTTTGTGGAGAATATGGAATCATCATGGAAAAATCATCCAATTATTACCCACAAGGAAATGGGTTGGCTGAATCAACAAATAAAACATTAATTCAAATAATAAAAATTGCAATCGAGGCCAACCATAAGAACTGGCATAATAAGTTGATAGATGCACTCTGGGCAAGCCATATTACTCCAAAATATAGTATTGTACATTCTACATATAATTTAGTTTATGGGAAAGATTAAATACTACTGATATATTTAGAATTGAATGCCCTTTCTCTTTTTGAAAACAATGAGAATGGAGAAAAGCAATCACCATTAAAAAAATATCTATAATGAGCTCTTGCAGTTATAAGAACATAGGGAACAAGCGATATTGGAAATGAATAAAAGGCAAGAGGAGGTAAAAACTTACTTTGAAAAAAGAACTAGTTCAAAGGATTTTCAAAAGGATCAATTAGTTTTGTTGTGGAATAAAGCAAAGGAAAAACCATCCTTCCATATGAAATTTGAAGCTCTATGGATTGGCCCATATTAGATCGAGAAATTTATTGGTTACAACTCATACTTGTTGAAATATATGAAAGGAAATATTCAACTGTTTCCTATAAATGGGCAACATCTGAAACATTTTTTTTTTTCTGTTGAAACCCCTCAGTCAAAAAAATGTATATGGTCACTCTTGGTACTCCTTTGTACATATCCTATTACTCTTTCTATTTTCTATTTTCCTATTCTTTTTGACTCAATTCGCCCAACGAAAGAAGATTATGGATTCTCAACAACCCATAGGGGGTCACAATCCCACAATTGGATCCAGATGTTGATCCACATTTGTTATTAACATTTGGATTCATACAACAATCCATAAAATTCTTCCTTTGTTTTTCCTTTCTTTTTGAATCTATTTACTTAGTCTTTGTTTCTCCCTTTTTAATTTTTCCAACACTTATTCATTTTCAAGTAATGCGGGAGTAGTAATGAGGGTATACAACATTTCCTAAACCTGAACATCCTCATGTCCACAAACCTGCATTCGCACTACCCACAAATTGCACATCTTACCTCAACGTCCTCTAAAATGCACCTTTCTCTCTTACTTTTTATACTTAGTCATTTTCTTGAAATGCGGATGTAGGATGATTGACCCTCCCACTTACCTTTTTCTCATGACCACAAAACTGCATACACGTAGACCCACTATCTCACATTCTACAAAATGTACCTCTAGGTTTCGCGAATCATATAACCACCCTCTTCCATACTTAGGCAATTTTCTTACTTCGGGTGTGGGACACTTTCTCTTTTAGCTTTTTTGTTTCCATATGCTTCTAGACCAACATACCCGTAGACCCGTGTACTACATAATGCACATTCTAATATTCATTATGCACCTCCATACTTACCAATTTTCATTATCCATGACATCCCATCGCATTTATTTCCCCTTTCGCATCAACTGCTACTTGTGTGAACATAATATCAATATTAAATTTTGCAAAAAATCCTATAAACCTTGTAATAAATTCAAATCTCATCTTTTAGGCTCACAATTTTAAAATAAGATTTATGGTGATTAAACCATCATGACAATACGTGGTAAAAATTAAATAAGAGCTAATATTCCAAGCTATAAATATCGATAGTAGTGCCACCTATTTCCAAAGATGAAATCATAGAAAATAATATCAATTAAGAGAAAGGAATTGTATTATGGGGATACACTTAACACACTTGGGCGTGAGGATCGATAATTTTAGTGGTTGTGAGCATACAATTACTATAAGGCTCTCTCTCTCTAGCTGAGAAAAAGATGAACCTTATTTGGACTAGAGGAATAGCCCTTGTTGGTTGCATTCCATAGGTAACATATTTAAGATAACTTTTCGAGTCGTGTACAAAAAAATTCAATTCAGAAAAGAGAATAATCCAACTTCAAGGACAATAGCCCATTTCTTTAGCTCCTTCAATAATCACTAGAATTTTGTGGCTTCCAACACCAATCATGTGATTCAAGGGTGAAGAGGTTAATGAATTCCTCAAACAACATAAAGGAGGAGAGAAATTTCTTAGTAATTATCTGGTCGACAAAAACAATAACACTAATGTTTCCAAGATTGAGGTAAGTTCCTTGAAAAACCCATACAGGGAATTTGCCTAGTTATTTTCTTGTGTTATTAGTCTGGAATATACGACATCTGTACGAAGATATATTATTTATGTTCTTCACTTTTCTCTACATGAAAATGCCATCATAGATTGGGGCCACATTATTTCTAGTGAAGTTTCATTCTAGTCAAGTAATTTGAAAAAGGCTCATAAATTTCATATGGAGAAACGTCATTTTCTCCATATCCTATTGTCATGTATTTGAGGACTTACCGAGGGCAAGGAGCATTTATTATAAAGAAGAACTAGTCTTTGCCTGGTATTCATCCCTATATAGGAACAAATCTCAGTATAACTTTTACGTGGTCCACAACAGTTTCATTTTAAAATTCAAGAAGTTAGTTTTTGGCCCTAGCATGTCAAGGTTATCACTCGAAGATGCCACCTTTCTCACAAGGAAAGGAATTTTCAAGATTTTTAAGGATTTTAGTATTATCAGGATATTTGGGTGAGAAGAAAAACCTTTCCTTCTCCCATTCTACGTATTAGATAAGCATTTTTTGGTGGAAGTTTGCAAGTAATACAAGACTTGGGCTCACTTTTTCAACTAAAAATGAAAGAAGCAATCCATTCCCATGCCTTGGAAAATTGGAGAAATCACGGTAAAACATAGATCCCATCCAGATGAACTTGCGGGTCATTTTGACCAATGCGGATGAAAATAAATTGAACTTGCTGAGGGTTTCAACCCGAATGATATGTTTGCTGCACATATGGCATTAGTTGGTTATTATTCTTACTTTACCAAAATTGAGCAGTTTAAAGAATGAGGTGGAGATAACTTAGACCTCCCTAAAGTTTTAGTCAACCAAAATTTCAATGACATGCATGAATTAATCAATACTAATGAAAGACACAAAAAACATGGAAGAGAAGTAGCAGATAGAAATCCTAATTCACCAATTGTTTCCCAAAAAGGTACCCTAGTAAGAACAAAGCCTAGGAGCAGTGGTATTGAGATGAGAAAAACACCTACCAGAAATTCAGATGATGGCGATGATAAATACCCACCAAAGAAAAACCTTGAAAAATCTCATACTGTATATACTTCTATAAAAAGAAAAAAATAAATACATAGACAACATGGTTAGTCATACCCGAAACCCAAGAAATCTCACAAGCCATGGATGTGGATGAACTTATCGAAGAAACCAGTTGATCTGAGAAAATATTGTTGGAAACTCAAGAAATAGTTGAAGCCCTAGTCACCCAAGAACCAAAGATTTTCAAAGAGGAATCTATAACCTTGTACCACATGGACTACAATTGACTGTCCAAAAATATTTTAATTGAAAATTTTAATTAAAAAATAAAAGGTCAACAAAGAGATGGAAATCAACAATTGATTTTGACGGGGTTACACCTTAAAAAATTGTACAGTTCCACTTAAAAGAATAACCAACTGATTTTGTAAGCTAGAGATACAAGATTAAGATGAATTTAGACTACTTTTAGTTCACAAGAATATCACTTAAATAATTTCAAAGGTAAGTAACAATGATATTTTTTGGTTCTAAGTTTTACTTAATGATACTACTTGATTTAGTTTCTATTTCAATTATATAACATGTAATCCAACATTTCAAATATTTGTTCTTTAAATTATATAACATGGAATCAATAATTTTATATTTTTGTGATACAAGTGGTTAAAATGAATGAGGAAAATGAAGTAGGTCATACTATCTCTACATATCTTACATGTCCCCCCAAAAAATCAATTACTTATGAGGATCATTTTGTAGGTAATACATTTTGTAATGTAGTGAATGGTTCATTTGATGTTGGCCTTTTGAGGAGTGTTAGAGTGGGAAACACTAATATAGTCTTGCAAGTTTTTTGTATTTAAGGAAGGATTATCCTTACTTATGTCTAATGCAAATGCCATTACACAGAATATCAAGGTAATAAACAATTATGAGATCATACTTCTCTTATCCAAACATCATCTATGTAAACAAAGGGCTAAGCCTATGGTATGCAATCAACTTAAACTTCTCCATTGCCATATTTAGTGCTTATTCTTAAAGTTGGAAGAAAAACACATGATAATATTAAAAACCAAATTTTAAGAACCATAGTTCAAAAACTACCAAAATTAAAGCAGAGTTCATGCCCAAATTTGAGCAAGACCACCCTCTAAAATATATTTGGATGAGTTATTGTGCATAAAAAAGATTCAACTTCTATGATTGGTCACCAAATCATTCTTCTACAAACTAGTATAGTTTCAATTTTATAATATATCCTACTTGTAATTGATGTGCAAAGGTCATGCTGGTTATAAAGACAAAGACATCATGGACACCAACTAGTAATTGTTACTACTATACAATATAGAGGGTTGATAGAGAAGAGTATTGTCGACGATTAACAATTAAAATGTATGGAAGGTTTACATATTTGACATAGAAAAGGGAGGTCACTACTATCACAAAGATATAAAAAAATAGTATCATATCCAAGGCTATGCAATTATTTAAATGATATAAAGGAAATCATGCTGCAAATAACCCTAATCTTTGCATTATTTTCCATTTTCCATCAAGACACTCAACATAAATTGAATGACCATTGGAATTAAATTTTTGTAGATTCTACAATAAAATAAAAATGAAAACATTTGGGTCCATGCATCATTCATGTTGTTTCTGTGCATCTATGCTTTTATGATCTAAGAAGAGCAAGATGCATTAACGTTTTATAATTTCTTTATTATATATATATATATATATATATATATATATATATATATATATATATATATATATATATATATATATATATATATATATATATATTTTATNTATATATATATATATATATATATATATATATATATATATATATATATATATATATATATATATATATATATATATATATATATATTATGAATGGTATTATATATTTTTTACTGTATTTTAGCTTTACGCCGAGTACACAAGGAATTACATATCTCCTTCATACTAGGGTGTAGAAAATGTTTCTTGACATAGTAAAGTATTGTGTATCGTACTCTTAAATTACCAAAATATATAACCATGATGGTGATCAAGATCTATGCAGGAACACAATGAAATACAAAAATACACATAAACGCATAGATGCAGCGGAAATAAAACTTCATTTCATTAACAACAAATGACTGAAATATGCTTATAGACAGAATGGAAATAAAATAGCTAGGGCGTTGGTAGCTTATCTCTGAGAAGATATGTGGTGGCTATTTCCCTCTGAAATCTGTGTTACAATGAGGCTCGAAGGCCTATATATTATTGAGAAACAATGGAAAAACCTGAACATCCAAAAACCTAACCCTAGGAGATGAAACACCAGAATATGGGCCCCGTCGGGGTAAATTGGTACATCAATTTCTTGGGGTCGTAACTTTGGTATACTATGTCCATTTGACGCACATGATACATCGTTAGAAAGATATATCCGAGGAATACACTACTGAAAACTAATATCGAGTCTGGAGCAGACCCATATTCACCGAAGAATTTGATGCCAAAAAATGTCATTTAGGGCCTCAAAACGGCTCCGGAAGTTCAGGACTCGAAAAATTGCTAAAAATAGTAAATTGTGCTACAATTAAGGAAACTGAAAAAATGAAAGAAACAATGGTGTGGGTCCAAGTGGAATAGGTGGGTGGCCACCAATATCCACATAGATAATTCCTCCCCCCTTAGGAAGCAATGGTCCCCATTGCATTGAGTTCCTCCATGAGATGAGGAAACTTCTGCTGAACTTGGTCCGTGGTGAGCCACCTGCCTTGGCGAAGGAGTTGGCCTACTTTGACAACTCGATATAGCTGGATCCTTTGCTGACGGGTTTTCTTGATTTGTGTGTCCATAATCTGATCAATTGTGGCTTGTTCCATGAAATCTGGGTTTAACTCTGTTGGTGTGAGTTGTTCTGCCATGTCGGATGTGTCCAATAGAGGTGGAAAGTAGGACTGAGGGCGGTCCACATTGAACACTGGGTGAAGACGAAGGAATGGTGGAATACTGAGCTCAAAGGAATTTTCCCCTACAGCCTTGGTGATGGTGTATGTCCCATATCGGAGCAACTGAATCTTGCGGTAGGGTCCAGTGAGGCACTCCTTTTGCAAATGTAGCCACACTTTGTCACCCACCTGGAAGTTGTGTGGCACCCGATGTTGATCATGTCATTGCTTGTACTTAGAATTGGCTCTGTCCAATATGTCATGAACTTGTTGGAGGATGTGATGAATGTGCTCAATGAAGTTGTTTTCCTTGACAGCCTCAAACTGGACATGGGATGAATATGCCTGAGTAGTCGCAAATGGCATGGCTACGTCAATGGGACATAGTGGCTAGAATCCCAAGCCCACCTGAAAGGGCCTGTGGCTGGTTGAGCTATGGAGAGCCCAGTTGTATCTATGTTGTACATAGGGGAGGCTCTCATCCCATGTGCGTGGATGCTTTTAGTTGTACATGCGCATAATGCGTACGATCATCCAGTTGACGACCTCTGTCTGGCCATCAATTTGCGGATGGAAAACTGTGGACTTGATGAGCTTGGTGTCTAGCATCGACCAGAGGCTGGACCACAATTTACTGAGGAACCTTCTGTCCCGATCTAAGATGATATACTATGGGATCCCAAAGTGTACCCACACTCGTTCAAAGAAGAGTTTCGCAGTGGCTTCTGCTGTGATATTCTTCTTGCAGGCCATCATAATGGACATCTTCAAGAATCTGTCGACGACCACAAAAACATAGTCATTCCCATGCTTAGTAGAAGGAAGGCCTGACATGTAATCCATGGAGATGGATTACCAAGGTCGACTAGGGGTAGGAAGTGGAGTATAGAGGCCTTGGTTCTTAATGGTTAGTTTGGCAATGGCGCAAGCAGTGCAGGACTTGATGTACTTCCCGACATCTTATCGAAGGTTCAGCCAATAGAAATATTTTTTCATTACTTCCACTATTTTCTCGACCTCGAAATGACCAACAACTCGACTGTAGTACACCTCCCAAATCATCTTGGCACGCTTTCTTGAAGGAACACAAAGGTGTCCCAGGTGACATAGTAGGGCGTCCTGGAAGTGAAAATTAGGAACTTGCTTACCCTCCAAGAGCATATTGTATGTGTGGCTGAATTCTGGATCACTTTTGTAGAGAAGCGACCAATCAGAAGTCTCGTGCCCACAAGAGTTGAGCGTCATGGTTAGCGTCATGATAGGTGGTCGGTTGAGCCAATCTGCAACATTATTGGTGCTTCCTTTTTTGTACTTAATGTTCAAATGAAATTGTTGCATGTATGTGGACCACTTCTGATGGCGATTGTTCTGCAACTTCCCTTGTGTCTGTATGAAATGCAAGGGTTGGTGGTCTATGTGGATGACCGTTTCCTTTCCCAAAATGTAATGCTTCCATTGTCAGCAAGCCTGCACAATGGAATACATCTCTTTTTCATAAGTGGGATACTTCCAGACTGTGTCGGAGAGTGTCTCATTGTGATATGCCACTGGATTCCCCTGTTGAGTAAGGACCTCCTCGATAGCATAGTCAGAGGCATTTGTCTCGATCTCAAATGTTTGTTGCAAGTCTGGTAATGTGATCACAGGTGCAGATCAATGGCGATGCTTCAACTCTTCGAACGCCTTTTGTTGAGATTCAGACCAAAATAATTTTTCTTTCGTTGCACCCTTGGTGACTTGGCTCAAGGGCCAAGTGATATGAGATAATCCCAACACGAACCTATGGTAGAAATTGGTAAGGCCCAAAAAGATGCGGAGCTCTGTTAGGGTGGTTGGGGTTGGCCAATCCCGAATGACTTGGATCTTGGATGGATCCACAAACACCCCCCGCTCATCAATAATGTATCCTAGATACTGAACCTGGGTCATGCCAAAAGTGAACTTCTCCAAATTGGCACACAACTTGTGTTGTCGCAGTGTTTGGAGGACCTATCGAATGTGGTGGAGGTGCTCTTCCCAAGTCTGGTTGAAGATCAGAATGTCATCCAAGTACACCACTACAAATGAGTTGGTGAATGGTCGCAAGATTTCGTCCATTAGCCTCATGAAGGTTGCAGGGGAATTCGTCAACCCGAAAGGCATGACCAACCATTTGAAAAGGCCATCCTTGGATTTGAAGGAAGTCTTCCACACATCAGAGGGCTTGATTGGTACTTAGTGATACCCAGACTTCAAGTCGATCTTGCTGAAATATTTCGCCCCCTTGAGTTGGTCCAGAAGGTCATCAATCTGTGGGATTGGGTACCTATTCCAGACAGTGATGTTGTTCAGTGCTCGATAGTCAATGTAGAGTCTCCAAGTCCCATCCTTTTTCTGCACCAGTACGATCAGGCTCCCACAGGGCGATGAACTCGGTCGGATGTGACCTTTCTGCAACAACTCTTGAATCTGTCATTCTCCATAACAAAGCACTAATAGATTGGTCCATTGGGAAGCGACGCACCTGGGGTCAGATCGATGGGGTTCTTGACATGGCAATGTAGAGGCACCCTTGCAAGGGAGGTGAATATGTCCTCGTACTCTTCCATGACCTTATCCATCTGTTGTTTTTGTGCAGAGGGGCCCTGTCTAAAGTTCATGGCCACAGTCTTCTTCTTTCCCTGAGGGCAGATCATCAGAATTTTTTTTTTCCTAGTTTTGACAATGAGCTTACTGCATTGTTTTGTAGTAACCAAAGAGATGGATGTAGGCAATGCTATTTTTGGTATCCTGTACAACTTATTTCCCAAAGTAATAATAACAACACGAGGCCTGGACTCATACACAACATGTCGCTTCCACAAGTATGGTTGGCCTAATAATACATTAGAAACATCAAGAGGAGTAATTTCACATAATACCTCATTCATGAAGGGCTTGATGTTGTAGGGAAGGTGGCATTGTTGGTTGACGTGAAGGTCCTGTCCTTGGTGCAAGCCCAATCGTTTCATGACCTCTACTAATATGAGGTTCTTCTGGCTCCCACTGTTGACAATGAACTACAACGAGGAACCCTTTACCCAAATCTAGGAATGGAAGAGGAGCTTTGCCTCTTCTGGATCTTCGTGGTGGCAATGATGGTGTTGGGATCCACATCGATAATATGCTTCCCCCTGTCATTCCCCTTGTTGGGTTCTGATTCAGAGTCAGATCCTGCATCCAATTCAGAATCTTTCGACTCGGCTACCAGTGACTGCTTGGCCTGACACTCACTTGTGTTGTGAGTGGAGCTCTTATGGAACTCACACCACTTCCCCGTGTCCTTTTTTGGCTTTGTGGTGTTGTTCTTTGCTTGCGTCTTTGACGGTTTGTCCTGGGCCGCCCCGCCTTGGCTTGGTCTTTTGTTCAACGACTTGGGGGTACCTTTTCGTTGCTTCTGATTCGCAAACCCAAAGTCTCGCTTCTTCTATTTGAACTTCTTCTCAATCTTGGTAGCATATCGATATGCCACACCAAGCGAGGAGATGTCGAGGAACTCCATTTCCTCCCGAATGTATATATGTAGACAACTACGATAATTTAACACCAAATGTTTCTCTGAATCTTTGATACCCAAATTTGTGCATAGGGTATGAAACAAATTCGTCAGCTCATGCACATCTTGGTCCCTTTGCTGCCGCAACGTAGTCCATTGTATGTATTTTTCCTCATAGCTCCCCACAGGATAATATTGTTCCTTGATGGTGTCTCGAAAATAATTCCAAGTGGGTGCGACCGAGAATAAAGAGGGTTCCCCCTCGCTCTGTTTCTCCCAGTAGGTTTCCCACGAGTCCTTGATATGGGGGGTGGCTTTAAGGAGTCCAAAAATAATCCTTTCTCGGTCGGAAAAGTCATGAACCGAGAAATATCCTTATAACAAATTCAACCATCTATCTATGACATCTGCATCTATTTGTCCCTCAAATATGGGAATGTCAAAGTTTACTTGTACCTTAAAAGGAGTAGCGCCTCCAGAGTGGCTGCTAGATGTAGATGCGCTGCCAGTGGGCAACCGTTGAAGGATATGGGCAAAGTTTTCCATCATCACGTTCCTTTGTTTCTCGAGGGCCTCCTCGAGCAATAATTTGATAGGATCTCTTGCTCCCTCATATTTATTTTCTTCCCCCATGGGCGATTGTCGGGGTTTACGAGGTTGATCTTGCAACGGTTCAACCAGATCGAGCCCTAACTCCTTATACCCTGACATTGTTGGGGACATGCAAAGAAGGATCGAGAAAGAGCAGACTGCTCTGATACCACTGATCTGGATTTATGCAGGAACATAATGAAATACAGAAATACACATAAACCCAGAGATGCAGCAGAAATAAAACTTCATTTCATTAACAACAAATGATTGAAATATGCTTATAGACATAATGGAAATAAAATAGCTAGGGCGTTGGTAGCTTATCTCTGAGAAGCGATGTGGCAGGATACTGGCCTCTGAAATCTGTGTTACAATGAAGTTCGAAGGCCTATATATTATTGAGAAACAATGGAAAACCCTAAACATCCAAAAACCTAACCCTAGGAGATGAAACGCCAGAATATGGGCCGTCGGGGTAAATTGGTACATCAATTTCCCGGGGTCGTAACTTTGGCATACTATATTTGTTTGACGCACATGATACATCGTTATAAATATCTATTCGAGGACTACACTGCTAACAATGAATATTGGTTTCGAAACAGACTCATATTCGTTGAAGCATTTGATGCCAAAAAATGTCGTTTAGGGCCTCAAAACGGCTCCGGAAGTTCAGGACTCAAAAAACTGCTAAGAATAGTAAATTGTGCTACAATTAAGGAAACTGAAAAACTGAAAGAAACAATGGTGTGGGTGCAAGTGGAATAGGTGTGTGGCCACCAATATCCACCTGGATCAGATGGAGACACAATACTAGACTAGACTAGTCATGTTTTCCAATGGTGGAAGCTAAAATTGACCATTTGACTAAAATTACAAAATTATTCACAAGTAAAACCTCCATCTGCCGCAAAAGTTCATGTTCCACAAAGAAGAAGACAATAATCACCTTTCCAAATATGTATGATTGATTGCTCACACTTTGAAACAAGACATCACTTCCAATCATCATTTTTCTTAAGCAATAATAAAACTCTTCCATGATTTCTTTACATTTTTTCACCTTCCATATACTTGCAACATCAAAATTATCTCTAAAATGATTTTGTTATCGAACAAATAAATAAAAAACAAAATGATTTTATTATCCAATATATAAATAAAAGACAACCCAAAAAATACACAAATCTTCTTAGACATGTTTCCACTCCCCCCCACAACAAAGAGCACATAAAAATCATGTATCCAAAACGTAAAACATGGTGCATCCAAAGTCCACTCAACACACGTAATCATGGCATGTCAAATAAATGTTGAGATGCTCATAGCATATCCAATAAAT
>ML799783.1:69180-79627 GCA_009831015.1 Picea engelmannii
TTTGCAGTCGTCTTTTTGATGCTGTCATTAGTAATGTTTTCTACATGGATGATAGTGGCTTCAGTAAGATGTAACAGGGTTCAAATGGCTAACAATATACTGTCAGTTGTCATGATTGTGTTATAGTTGATCTTGATGAGACAAGTGCACAGGACAGAGTTCAGAGACAGAGGACAAGTTGGGTGGCCTATCCCGAGCTTGTTGACTGGTCAGTAACCTTTTGGGGACCAAAAGGTCTTTTAGTGGGGAGTTGTGATCCAGAATCGGATCCAGAAGCCTGATAGGGCTAAAAAATGAAAGTGCTCGGAATCCGACAAAACCAACACCATTACGTCCGTCTCGTCTTCCTGATTCCGACCATATATTTACTTCGTCAAATGGGCTTCGTATGTGAAAGATATCACATTCTGTTCGAAAACCCAAACAGGCAAAAAAATGGGTGATTGTACAGTTCGTACAGTTCGTACATTGCCATGTGGCAGGCTGACTGTACAGGCTGTACGACCGTATAGCTGATGTGGCAGCTTCTGGTGATGACATGTGGTAGGTGGCGGAGCACATGATAGGTACAGTTGGACCAGTCAGAGGGTGACACGTGTCACCACTATAAGTGTGACACATGGCACATGCTATCGTGGTATGGATGATGTCAGCAGGTTGACTAGGCAGGTACGGTGACAGGTGGCAGAGTACGTGGCAGGCACATGGACGAATCAACACTCGACAGGTGGCAGTTTTTGATTGGTTGTTGAGGTGCCACGTGGCCCAGTCATGGGCTACCACGTGGCACCCTGTGGTTGGCTTTCGGCGTTGTGTAAAATTATGGGTTCACCACCGGGGTCGAACCCCCGACCTCCTCCGGGCTATGGATTGGCAGGACCGGGCTAACCGCCCGCTCCACTGGTGGTGCCTATTATGTATGTAGAAAGAGTTGTATTTATGTTTAATCAAAGAAAAGGTTGCAGGCAGAAAGGGTTGGAGCTTCGCCCCAGCCCACGATTTCATTGACTATGCGACCACAGAGCACGGAGCGCGGGGGGTTTAAACCTTACCACCATAGCGTGGGAGTAAATGGATAGGGACTAGCTGTAGGTCATGGGGAATCCCACGTGACTCGGACCTAACCAAACAAAAAGGGCGTGGGGGTTATGGTTGTTAACCCTCGGTCCTATTCACGCGCTGAAGACCAGGAGCTAGCCCGGACAGGAGGGGGCTAGCGCATAGGTGGAGCGCCTGGCCATATGGTCAACTACCATATGCCCAAGGGCATGCGCCAAAAGGGGGTTGCGCCCTATATATAAATATATTTGGTTTTTAAAACTTTATTATTGGGATTTTTAATTAATTTTATGCCTGTAATAATGGATTTTATCCATTTTTGGGAGATATTGGGCATTTTTGGAGGCCAAATTTTGGGAGGAAGTTGGGGATGGATAACCAACTTCAGATCTATAAAAACCAGGCCTGTTTGAGGCCATGGAAGGATAGTAAGAGCATAGTTATGCTGAAGGGAAGCCAAGCCAAAGCCATTTTTATGCAGGGAAGCTATTGAAGAGAAGACGCTTGCAGGCCATTTCTGGGAGCTCCGGACATCCGTTTTGCGTGCCATTTTCTTTGCTGGGTTCTAGGGATCTGGAAGAACATGACCAGATCAGTCTTGTATCCAATTGGCACTACTGTGATGTACTTTTGAGATTTTGAATAGAAATAAAGAAGCCTCCCCCACAGAGACAAAGGCCTGGAGACGTAGGCAACGTTGTGCCGAACTCTGTTATCAATTCTCATGTTATGGTTTATTGTTTATTACTTCATTTCAGATCTACATATGTGTATATGGCTGTCATAATTCCTCTATTTTCCTCATTCTTCCATTAAGCTTCTTAAAAGGGTTAATTAACACATGCAATTTAAAACTCAACCATAGTCATTAAAAGATCCTACGAATCAGTGAATCCCTTTATATAGTGCTACTATCACCTAAGAACATTCTAGAGGAGGAATCTTCTAGAAGTAGAACCTTATAAGAAGTTCTCTTACATTTATTATATCTAACTACCATAGTGGACCTTATTTAATAATATAGTAGACCTAGTCCACCTTACATTGATTGACCTCCACTATTATCACTATGGGCCCTCTGGCCCCCCCCACTACCTCTCTAGCTACCTTACATTCCATCCCCCTTAGGAAAGCGTTGTCCTCAACGCTTGATGTACAACCATATACCAGGGTCCCATGGATAATTGTGGACCATAATGCTGAAGAAGACTGAAGAACCAAGGTCCCATGTAGAAAGGAAATCCACCATGCTGAAGTAGTCCAACCACCATTGTAAGCCCGAGTCCCATGTCCAAGTGTTCATGTGAACTCCCCGTGGAAGATTTTGGAACTCAATAACCAACTCCAAATGATTCTCGAAAGACTAACACCTATCATGTGGATCCAAATAAGAAGATCCATCCACATAGTGGAAAATGGTCATAGCAGAATCTGGAAGGAATAATACCATTGCAGAATATGCAGACTGAATGCTAGTAACTAGCTCCTGATGTGGGACATTGATGTTCTCTATAGAAGGTGGAGTAGAGTCATCAAATAAAATATGGAAGTGGTTGTCATCCCATAAATAACAATTATCCATATACCAATCATCACAATCGTCCTCAAAATCATACCAAACATATATTTCTTGATTATATTCATCCCTGATGATGTCTGCCATAAGAAATCTCTCATGCATGCTATCCAATGAACTACAAAGACTATTATTGAGGCCATCTGCAAGGTCATGAAATTTGTCATGCAATGTGTCATACAATTGAGATTTGAATGTTTCAAGAATTTCTTTGAGGTTTTGAGAAGAAATAGCCATCTGAGAACCCTATGACACTTCATTCCCACAGTCGTCACGAAAAAACAAAAAAAAATAGAACAATAAGTTACAACAGAAAATCGCGGTTTTTTTTCTGAAAAAACCCTAAAGAACCGTTGAATTTAAAATGCTCATAAATTCACTTCCCGGACTCCGTTTCGGCTGATTTGTTTTTTGAAATTGGGTGAAATTGTGAGAGGAACTCAGATATGTAATTTGTTTGAGAAAATTTTTCCTCCATCTGCTACATAAATAAAAACAAATCGCGTCGCCATCCGCGGAAAAAACCTTGAAAAATTGCAGATTTTAAAACTTCAATATCTTGACCTTCCCGACTCCGTTTCAGACGATTTTTTTTTTCAAATTGGGTGTTTTTCTGAGAGGAACTCAGATATACAACCTATTTCTGCAATTTTTTTACATAAATATACTGAAAAGTTCTGGAATGTTGCGGCCCTCTTTTTTCATCTCCGAAAAAAAATCTGCAAAAATAAAAAAAATTTGGCCACAATGTCTGCCAAGGAAAGTGCTCTGATACCACTTGTTAAGAACCCAACACTGAATACAAAATCACCACAACATATATAGAAGAACAATATAGAAAAACACAACTTTATTATATCAAACCCTTGAGGTAGTGGATATCAAACCCTTGAAATTTCAAGGGTTTGATATCCACTACCTCTCTAGCTACCTTACAAATAATTTCAAGACATTTTCATCTGGAGTTATGATGACTTGAAATAATATGAAATCCATATTTTAGCATATCATACCTCTAAAATAAGGATCAAAACCTTTCAAACAAAAGTTAAGAATGATAAATCTCAAGATAAAGCCTCTAGTGAAGATAAAAATTGAGAAATTAAAAAAGGTTAGTATAATTTCCTCGATCAGACATTTGGAGTGGCTCTCAAATATTGTGGTAGTGATAAAGAAGAATGGTGAAATTTTCCTTAGTGTTGATTTCATAGATCTTAATCGAGCAAGCATAAAAGATAATTACCCACTGCCAAATATGGAGATGCTTATTTAATAAGTCACTAGTTTTGCATTAATGTCTATGTTAGATGGGTTTTCAGGATACAACCAAGTTCTTGTTGCAGAAGAAGATGGATCAAAAACATCATTCATCACACCATGGGGAACCTATGCTTATATTAGAATGCCATTTGGGTTGAAAAATGTCGGTGCAATGTTCCAAAGAGAAATGGATCATGCTTTCAAAGATTTTATTGGAAAATTTATGGTTGATTATCAAGATGACTTGACATTCTATTCAAAACTGAGAGAAATACATATCAAGCATCTCAGACAGGTTTTTGAAAGATGTAAAATATATTGAATATAATTGAATCCCAAAAAGTGTTTGTTTTCCATAACAAAGGGAAAGTTATTGGGTCATGTTGTAAGTAAAGAAGAAGTATATATTGATCCAGCAAGAGTCAAATAAATAAATGACCTAAACCATCCAACATAAAAAAAGGGAGTGCAATATCTCTTTGGAAAGTTAAACTTTGTTTGATGATTTGTCCCTGATTATATTGCCATTGTCAAACCAATAAATAAGTGGTTAAAAATGGATCAAAAGTTTGAATGGACACCGAACATTCAGAAATCATTCACATAAATCAAATATACTATTACTACCTCTCATATCCTTGTCATCACTAATTTTGATAAATAATTCATATTGTACTCCTAACTCAGAAAAATAACAAAATAGAAGAACTTCCCATTGATTTCATGATTAAAACTTTACATGATTATGAGTTAAATTACTCTATCATTGAAAAACAAGCTCTTTCCTTGGTTAAATCAATTTCTCATTTAAGGACTTACATACTATAAACTCATACCATTTCTTATGTTCCACATCCACATGTAAAAATGTTGTTGAATCAACAAATTAGAGAATGAAGATGGGAAAATTGGTTAGAAAAGCTTCAAGAATATGATCTAAAAATTAAACCATTAAAAGTAGTCAACCGATGGGGATTATGTAAGTTCATGACTGGGATCAAAGATGTGAATATTTCTCCTCCCAATGAATTTGATGTAGTAATACAATGAACAAGTTTTCCCAATTCATAATAGTATAAGGACATAATATTGAATTTAAAATTTTGTCAGTTCCCTATTGAAATGTCTTCTAAGGAAAGAAGAACTCTAAAAGTGAAGACAAATCATTATGTCCTAGTATATGGTGTATTATTCCGAAGAAATTTTGACGGAGTTCTTTTGAAATGCTTGGATCATTCAAAGTCCATAGAAGTACTTCAAGAATTTCATAGTGGTGTTTGTGCTGGACATTTTTAGCCAATTGTGACAGCCCACAAAATCATTCGGGTAGGTTATTATTGGACAACCATGTTCAAATATTCTTATGAATTTATTATAAAGTGCATCTCATGTCAAATTTTTTTAGGAAAAATGAAAAGAGTTGCAATGCCATTACAGTCTACAATGGTGGAGCAACCATTTACTCAATGGGGTTTAGATGTGATTGTTCCTATAAATCCTAAGTCTAGAAAAGGCCACTCTTATGTAATTAGTACAAATGATTACATTACAAAGTGGCAAGATGCAATGGCTTTGAGAAATGCAAATTCAAAACAACTAATTCATTTTTTAAAATAAAATATTATGTCAAGATTTGGTGTGCCAGAAAAATTCATAACAAACAATGGCTCACTATTTATTGGACCAAAGTTTACAAAATTTTGTGGAGAATATGGAATCATCATGGAAAAATCATCCAATTATTACCCACAAGGAAATGGGTTGGCAGAATCAACAAACAAAACATTGATTCAAATAATAAAAATTGCAATCGAGGCCAACCATAAGAACTAGCATAATAAGTTGATAGATGCACTCTGGGCAAGCCATATTACTCCAAAATATAGTATTGTACATTCTCCATATAATTTAGTTTATGGGAAAGAATAAATACTACTGATATATTTAGAATTGAATGCCCTTTCTCTTTTTGAAAACAATGAGAATGGAGAAAAACAATCACCAATAAAAAATATATATATAATGAGCTCTTGCAGTTATAAGAACATAGGGAACAAGCGATATTGGAAATGAATAAAAGGCAAGAGGAGGTAAAAAATTACTTTGAAAAAAGCACTAGTTCAAAGGATTTTCAAAAGGATCAATTAGTTTTGTTGTGGAATAAAGCAAAGGAAAAACCATCCTTCCATATGAAATTTGAAGCTCTATGGATTGGCCCATATCAGATCGAGAAAGTTATTGGTTAAAACTCATACTTGTTGAAATATATGAAAGGAAATATTCAACTGTTTCCTGTAAATGGGCAACATCTGAAACATTTTTTTCTGTTGAAACCCCTCAATCAAAAAAATGTATATAGTCACTCTTGGTACTCCTTTGTACATATCCTATTACTCTTTCTATTTTCTCTTTTCCTATTCTTTTTTACTCAATTCACCCAACAAAAGAAGATTATGGATTCTCAACAACCCATAGGGGATCACAATCCCACAGTTGGATCCAGATGTTGATCCACATTCGTTATTAACATTTGGATTCATACAACTATCCATAAAATTATTCCTTTGTTTTTCCTTTCTTTTTGAATCTATTTACTTAGTCTTTGTTTCTCCCTTTTCAATTTTTCCAACACTTATTCATTTTCAAGTAATGCGGGAGTAGTAATGAGGTTATACAAAATTTCCTGAACCCGAACATCCTCAGGTCCGCAAACCTGCATTCGCACTACCCACAAATTGCACATCTTACCTCAATGTCCTCTAAAATGCACCTTTCTCTCTTACTTTTTATACTTAGTCATTTTCTTGAAATGCGGATGTAGGATGATTGACCCTCCCATTTACCTTTTTCTCATGACCACATAACTACATACATGTAGACCCACTATCTCACATTCTAGAAAATGTACCTCTAGGTTTTGTGAATCATATAATCACCATCTTCCATACTTAGTCAATTTTCTTACTTCGGGTGTGGGACACTTTCTCTTTTAGCTTTTTTGTTTCCATATGCTTCTAGACCAGCATACTCGTAGACCTGTGTACTACATAATGCACATTCTAATATTCATTATGCACCTCCATACTTACCACTTTTCATTCTCCATGACATCCCATCACATTTGTTTCCCCTATCGCATCAACTTCTACTTGTGTGAACATAATGTCATTATTAAATTTTGCGAAAAATCCTATAAACCTTGTGATAAATTCAAATCTCATCTTGCAGGCTCACAATTTTAAAATAAGATTTATGGTGATTAAACCATCATGACAATACGTGGTAAAAATTAAATAAGAGCTAATATTCCAAGCTATAAATATCGATAGTAGTGCCACCTATTTCCAAAGATGAAATCATAGAAAATAATATCAAGTAAGAGAAAGGAATTGTATTGTGGTGATACACTTAACACACTTGGGCATGAGGATCGATAATTTTAGTGGTTGTGAGCATACAATTACTACAAGGCTCTCTCTCTATCTGAGAAAAAGATGAACCTTATTTGGACTTCATGAATAGCCCTTGTTGGTTGTGTTCCATAGGTAACATATTTTAGAGAACTTGTCTAGTCGTGTACAGAAAAATTGAATTCAGAAAAGAGAATAATCCAACTTCAAGGACAATAGCCCATTTCTTTAGCTCCTTCAATAATCACTAGAATTTTGCGGCTTCCAATGCCCATCATGCGATTCAAGGGTGAAGAGGTTAATGAATTCCTCAAACAACATAAAGGAGGAGAGAAATTTCTTAGTAATTATCTAGTCAACAAAAACAATAACACTAATGTTTCCAAGATTGAGGTAAGTTCCTTGAAAAACCCATACAAGGAATTTTCCTGGTTATTTTCTTGTGTTATTAGTCTAGAATATATGAAATCTGTACAAAGATATATTATTATGTCCTTCACTTTGATCTACATGAAAATGCCATCATAGATTGGGGCCACATTATTTCTAGTGAAGTTTCATTCTAGTCAAGTAATTTGAAAAAGACTCATAAATTTCATATGGAGAAACCTCATTTTCTCCATATCCTATTGTCATATATTTTAGGACTTATCGAGGGAAAGGAGCATTTATTATAAAGAAGAACTAGTCTTTGCCTGGTATTCATCCCTATATAGCAACAAAGCTCAGTCTAACTTTTACGTGGTCCACAACAGTTTCATTTTAGAATTCAAGAAGTTAGTTTTTGGCCCTAGCATGTCAAGGTTATCACTCGAAGATGCCACCTTTCTTGTAGGGAAAGTAATTTTCAAGATTTCGAAGGATTTTAGTATTATCAGGATATTTGGGTGTGAAGAAAAATCTTTCCTTCTCCCATTCTACGTATTAGATAAGTATTTTTTGGTCGAAGTTTGCAAGTAATACAAGACTTGGGCTCACTTTTTCAACTAAAAATGGAAGAAGCAATCCATTCCCATGCCTTGGAAAATTGGAGAAATCACGGTAAAACATATATCCCATCCAGATGAACTTGTAGGTCATTTTGACCAACTCGGATGAAAAGAAATTGAACTTGCTGAGGGTTTCAACCTGAATGATATGTTTGTTGCACATATGGTATCAATTTCTTATTCTTCTTACTTTACCAAAATTGAGCAGTTTAAAGAATGAGGTGGAGATAACTTAGACCTCCCTAAAGTTTTAGTCAACCAAAATTTCAATGACCTGCAGAAATTAATCAGTACTAATGAAAGACACAAAAAACATGGAAGAGAAGTAGCAGATATAAATACTAATTCCCCAATTGTTTCTCAAAAAGGTACCCCAATAAGAACAAAGCCTAGGAGTAGTGGTATTGAGATGAGAAAAACACTGGCCAGAAATTCAGATGATGGCGATGATAAATACCCACCAAAGAAAAACCTTGAAAATTCTCAGACTGTATATACTTCTATAAAAAGAAAAAAGAATACACAGACAACATGGTTAGTCATACCTGAAACCCAAGAAATATCACAAGCCATGGATGTGGATGAACTTATCGAAGAAACCAGTTGATCTGAGAAAATATTGTTGGAAACTCAAGAAATAGTTGAAGCCCTAGTCACCCAAGAACCAGATATTTTCAAAGAGGAATCTATAACCTTGTACCACATGGCCTACAATTGACTGTCCAAAAATATTTTAATTGAAAATTTTAATAAAAAAATAAAAGGTCAGCAGAGAGATGGAAATCAACAATTGATTTTGACGGGGTTGCACCTTAAAAAATTGTACAGTTCCATTTAAAAGAATAACCAACTGATTTTGTAAGCTATAGATACAAGATTAAGATGAATTTAGACTACTTTTAGTTCACAAGAATCTCACTTAAATAATTTCAAAGGTAAGTAACAATGATATTTGTTGGTTCTAAGTTTTACTTAATGATACTACTTGATTTAGTTTCTATTTCAATTATATAACATGTAATCCAACATTTCAAATATTTGTGCTTTAAATTATATAACATGGAATCAATAATTTTATATTTTTGTGATACAAGTGGTTAAAATGAATGAGGAAAATGAAGTAGGTCATACTATCGCTACATATCTTACATGTCCCCCCCAAAAATCAATTACTTATGAGGATCATTTTGTAGGTAATACATTTTGTAATGTAGTGAATGGTTGATTTGACGTTGGCCTTTTGAGGAGTGTTAGAGTGGGAAACACTAATATAGACTTGCAAGTTTTTTTTATTTAAGGAAGGATTATCCCTACTTATGTCTAATGCAAATGCCATTACAGAGAATATCAAGGTAATAAACAATTATGAGATCATACTTCTCTTATCCAAACATCATCTATGTAAACAAAGGGCTAAGACTATGGTATGCAATCAACTTAAACTTATACATTGCCATATTTAGTGCTTATTCTTAAAGTTGGAAGAAAAACACATGATAATATTAAAAACCAAATTTTAAAAACCATAGTTCAAAAACTACCAAAATTAAGGCAGAGTTCATGCCCAAATTTGAGCAAGACCACCCTCTAAAATATATTTGGATGAGTTATTGTGCATAAAAAAGATTCAACTTCTATGATTGGTCACCAAATCATTCTTCTAAAAACTAGTATAGTTTCCATTTTATAATATATCGTACTTGTAATTCATGTGCAAAGGTCATGCTGATTATAAAGACAAAGACATCATGGACACCAACTAGTAATTGTTACTACTATACAATATAGAGGGTTGATAGAGAAGAGTATTGTCGATGATTAACAATTAAAATGTATGGAAGGTTTACATATTTGACATAGAAAAGGGAGGTCACTACTATCACAAAGATATAAAAAAATAGTATCATATCCAAGGCTATGCGATTATTTAAATGATATAAAGGAAATCATGCTGCAAATAACTCTAATCTTTGCATTATTTTCCATTTTCCATCAAGACACTCAACATAAATTGAATGACCATTGGAATTAAAATTTTGTAGATTATACAATAAAATAAAAAGAAAAACATTTGGGTCCATGCATCATTCATGTTGTTTCTGTGCATCTATGCTTTTATGATCTAAGAAGAGCAAGATGCATTAACGTTTTAT
>ML799783.1:108350-122415 GCA_009831015.1 Picea engelmannii
TATAGACCCAGAAGGTCTCTCAGGGTATCCTGAGGACTCAGAGACTAACAAATCAAGAGAAAAATGCAAACAGAGCAAATGGACACAGAAAGTTCAAAAACCAAAAATACAAAAGGGATAGTTCCCCAGTGGAGTCGCCAATTTTGTTATAGGATAAATCCATAGGTGCTGACACTAACCGATCTCCCTAGATCCACCTGGTATCTAGAACAAAACATGACAGAATAATACGCTTTCCCTAGATCTAGCGTATTGAATGAACTAAGAGATAAAAGGCCATGGACATACCTTATTAACGCTCTCCTTAGATCTTTGTTTTTCCCCGCTTTGCTTCAATGCTCTCATCCCGTCCAAATCACAACAAAACGAACCAATCGAAGTAAAGACAAGTTAAGATATTCAATGACTAGTCTATACATATGATCAAGGAATTATGTAATAAAGTGACATCATCTTTATGGGAAAGGGACATATTGTTGTATTAATTCAATAGAAAGTGAAACTTACAACCTGAGCCTTGATGTCATAGGTCTCCTTTTGATGGCTTCCAACTCTGACACATACACTTGCTCATGTATGAAGAAAGTCTACCATATGTGATGACCTTGCTGTTGTCTCTTGCTGTTGTAGCATCAATCCTCCATACAGTCTTGCACTAGTTCTCTAATCAATCTCTTGCTAACTTGTTGAACTTATTCACTTAACCCTTTCCATGAGCAATCTCTTCAATATATAGGAAGAGATAGATTAGTTACTTGGATAGGGAATGATCCCAAGATATCTGGAATGACAGTACTTGAGTAACCACTCAAAAGCCAACTCACCCTTCTAGAAGATTCCCTTCTAGAAGGTTCGAGATCTTTATCTTTTTCCTTTGTAAGAGCATGTTCGCACCCTAATCATGAGTACAGTGCGAGAAGTTCGCACCCCAGCTTAAGGTAGACTGCGAGAAACTTTCATTCTCGCAGGTGAATATATAAGCAGCATGCGAACATGTTTCAAAGTGTAAATTCTGGAAGAAGACAACTGTAACTTTTCTCAGGAAAGTGTTCTTGATAAAGAGCTTGATCTTCCATCATCATGATATCACCATGACATCATCACAATGACCAAATTTGTGGATAACAACGGGGGATTCTGGGGCAGCACTCCCAAAGCGAAATTTTGGGAAAAATTGCCTTGTAAAATATTGTAATTTCATAGTCAATCTAGACCATTCATTATAAGGTTGCATATTTGATGATAGAATTTATTTTAGGGTTTTTTTCCCTAGAAGGAAACCCTCTTTTATGAGGGAATTGTATTGTGGCTATGTATTATCGTGAATATTGTATTCTGAGAGAGGAGACTGTGAGAGAAAGAAGAGGAAGTTACAACGAGTGTATTGTAGGCTATATCCTTTCATTTTGCTCGATAATAATAAGGAAGGACTTGGAAAATTTTTTGTTGGATGTAGCCCACACTGGGTGAACCACGTATATCTGTGTCTCTATTGTATTGTGTATATTTTGTGTTTTATTTCCACATTTGTTTTATTTTATTGCTCTGTGATCCTATTTTTCTAACAACTAGTATCAAAGCAAAGGGTAACTCGCAGGAAAAGAGGGTTCCTGGTTTGAGTGGGAGCAATGGGGGAATATGGAAAGTTTAGGGTTGAGAAATTTAACGACCAAAACTACTAGTTATGGAAGATGAATATGAAAGATTATTTATATCAAAGGGATCTATTCCTACAATTGGGTGGAATAACAAAGAATCTGGCGTCCATGAAGCACGAAGAATGGGAGGTTCTTAACAGAAAGGAACTAGGAACGATATGGTTGAGCCTGGCAGCATTGGTGGATTTCAATATTTCAAAAGAAAAGACAATGAAGGATTTGATGGACACATTGGCTAAACTGTATGAAAAACCATCGACATCAAATAAGGTATTTCTAATGAAGAGATTATATAATATGAATATGCCAGAAGGTGGGTCTGCTGCATATCATTTAAATGAATTTAATACGGTTACTAATCAGCTTAGTTTTGTAAAAGTGGACTTTGATGATGAGGTCGGGGCTCTTCTAATCCTATTCTCATTGCCAACAAGTTGGAATGTCTTGTTCATGGTTGTAAGTAATTTTGTCACTGGTTCAAACACTCTAAAATTTGATGATGTTGTTGGTGTTATCCTTAGCGAGGAAATGTGACGGAAAATCACATGTGAGACATTAGGTAATACGTCGAATCTAGAGAATAGAGGAAGACAAAATGATAGAGGAAAGGGCTCAGGGAACTGTGGGAATTCTAGGAAGGGCATATCCAAATCCAGACTAGGAAAGATAGAGTGCTGGAATTGTGGGAAGAAAGGAGATTTGAAGAAAGACTGTGGAGCTCCAAAGAAATAAAGAGATGGACAACAAGAGAAAAATCAAGAAGCAAATGCAACATATGATGTGTTACAAGATCATTTGATTATTTCTGTAGATAATATTTATGAGTCTTGGGTAGTATATTCAGGGGCTTCATTTCATGTCACACCCCATAGGAAACATTTTCTAGATTATGTTCAAGGTGATTTTTGATAGGTTCATTTGGGTGATGATGCACCGTGCAAAATTGTTGGAATGGGTAAGTTACAAATAAAGAAAAATAATGGAAACCAATGGTTATTGAAATAGGTAATACATGTACCATATCTAAGGAAAAATATAATTTCAACAAGGAAGTTGGCAAGTGAAGGTTGTATATCAATATTTACAGATAAGGCGTGGAAAGTCACCAAATGATCATTGGTGATAGAAAAAAGAAAGAAGGTAGGTACATTGTATGTATGTACTGGTAATACTAATTTTTCTATCTATTTATATTCTATAGGAGTGGATACAACATTGTTGCATCATAGGCCTGGAAACATGAGTGATAAGGGGATGCATATACTTCACAAAAGAAATTTGTTGCCAGATATTAAACAAATTGATTTGGATATCTGTGAGCATTTTGTTTATGGAAAAAAGAAGAGAGTCAGAAAAGAAAAGAAGATTGAAAGGTTAGAGCTTGTGCATACATATGTATGGGGACCATCTTAGGTATCATCTCTTGGTGGATCTCTTTATTATGTTACTTTTATTGATGATGCAATTATAAAAACTTGGGTTTATTGCATTCGAAAAAAATCTAATGTTTTTTATACTTTTAAGAAATGGAAATTTTGGTTGAGAATGAGATAGGAAAAAGGTTGAAGTGTCTCAGATGAGACAATGGAGGTGAATATTGTAGCAAGGAGTTTGATGATTATTATTCATACCATGGGATTCTTGGAGAGAATATAGTTCCAGGAACACCACAAGAAAATGGTGTGTCACAAAGGATGAACATGACAATCATGGAGCATGCAAGGAGTATGAGATTGCATGTTGGGTTTCCCTTACAATTCTGGGTAGATGTTGTAGATACTGTTATTTACTTAATAAACACAGGACCTTCAATCTCTTTGGATGGTGGAATTCCAGAGGAGGCATGGACAGGTAAAAAGGTAAACTATTCTTTTTTGAAGACTTTCAGTTGTGAAGCATTTGTCCATATTGATAAAGAAAATAGAGAAAAGCTTGAGGAAAAATCCAAGAAGTGTACCTTTATTGGATACAATGTTAATGATTTTGGTTATCTCTTATGGGATTATTAAAATCACAAAATAATTAGGAGTAGAGATGTAATATTCAATGAGAAGGTCATGTACAAAGATCATTTGCAGGGAAAGAAACGGTAAAAAGAAAAACCAAAATACACAGTGCTTGATGAGATCACTAAAAAAGAAATTCCAAAGGTACCAGAAAATCAAAATGTTTAACAATAGGAGCAACATGTACCTCAAACTCTTGCAAGTGTTGTTATAATATCTACCAGGTTAAGTAGACCCCCTGAACGATACTCTCCTTCATTGTATTATTTATTGTTGACTGATTCTGGTGAACCAGAAAGTTATGAAGAGGCAATGCAGGTAGACACTAAAAATAAGTGGGAGCAGGACATGAAAGAGGAAATGGATTCCTTGGTAAATAACCATACTTGGGACTTGGTTCAATTGCTTGCACAAAAAAGAGCATTACAAAATAAATGGGTTTACAGGTTAAAGGAAGAAGATGGAGGAAAACAAGGTACAAGGATAGACTTGTTGTGAAGGGGTTTGCACAAAAGAAAGGTATATATTTGGATGAAATATTTTCTTCTGTTGTTAAAATTACTTCAATTGGGACTATTTTAAGTCTTGTGGCAATATAGGATTTTCATCTTGAACAATTAGATGTAAAAGAAACTTTACTCCATGGGGATTTAGAGGAAGAGATTTATATGTAGCAAGCACAGGGGTATGAGGTCAAAGGAAGGGAGAATTTGGTATGAAAGTTGAATAAGAGCTTGTATGGCCTACAGAAAGATCCAAGGTAGTGGTATTTGAAGTTTGATTGGTTTATGACAGAATAAGGTTATAGTAGATGCCATTCTGATCACTGTGTTTATTTTAAAAGGATAGAAAATGGAAGCTATATTATCTTTCTATTGTATGTATATGACATGCTTGTTGTAGGGTCTAACATGCAAGATATAAATGTGCTCAAGAATAAATTAGCTAATTCATTTGCGATGAAGGATTTGGGTGCTACAAAAAATATCATTGGTATGAGAATAACAAGAGACAGGAAAAACTGCAAATTGACATTGTCTCGGGGTGAGTACATAGAGAAGTTGTTGGAGAGGTTTAGAATGAAGAATGAAAAACCAGTTAGAACACCTTTGGCAAACCATTTCAAATTAACCAAGGAAATGTGTCCCAAGACACACGAGGAGATAGGCTACATGTCCAGGGTCCCATGTTCATCAGGATTTGGAAGTTTGATATATGTGATGGTTTTCACAAGACTAGATATTGCACATGTGGTGGGAGTTGTGAGAAGGTATATGAACAATCCAAGTAAAGAACATTGGGAGGAAGTAAAGTGGATTCTCAAGTATCTGAGAGGTACTGCTACTCATGCATTACATTTTGGAGGTTCAAACATTGTTCTACATGGATATGTTGATTCGAATATGGAAGGTGATAAATATAGTAGGAGGAGCACCACAAGGTATGCTTTTACTGTAGGTGGAACAACATTAAGTTGGATTTCTAAACCGTAAAAGTTTGTTTCACTTCAAAAACAAAACTAGAGTATGTTTCTACTATAGAGGCTAGTAAAGAGATGATTTGGTTACAGTTGTTTATGGAGGAATTGGGAAAGAAGAACGAGAATATGAGGTTGTACTATGACAACGAGAGTATCATTCATCTTACAAATAATTCATCCTTTCATTCGAATACTAAGCATATACAACTCAGGTACCATTTCATATGATCCATCTTGGAAGATGGACATTTGAAGTTGGAAAAGATACATACTAGCCAGAATCTTGCAAACATGTTAACAAATGGAGTAACCAGGGAGAAACTAAGTTCATGTAGTTTCAGTTGGTCTTCAAGCATGAAGGTGAAGATGAGAAATTTTCCAGGTCCAAGGTGGAGTATAGTCTGGCAGGTACAACAACAATGGAGTTGTTTTGATCAGTCTCCAAGTGGGAGATTGTTGGTTGTGGAACTTGATTATATTCCTATTTCATAGGTTTGTTCCATCCGTGCTTTGACCCCATTTTGTAACGAGGGGTGTGGGGGGGATTTCCCCCCCACTATTGTCACCAGGGGCGTCTAGGGGGGGGGGGGGATGACAATTTTTGTGCTTCCCCCAAAGAGAAATTTTGGGAAAAATTGCTTTATAAAATATTGTAATTTCATAGTCAATCTGGAGCATTCATTATAAGGTCACAGATCTAACGTTAGAATTTATTTTAGGGTTTTTTTCCCTAGAAGGAAACCGTCTTTTATGAGGGAATTGTATTGTGGTTGTGTATTACACGAATATTGTATTCTGAGAGAGAATAATGTGAGAGAAAGAAGAGGAAGGTACAGTGGGTGTGATGTAGGTTGTATCCTTTAATTTTGCTAGATAATAATAAGGAAGGACCTTGAAATTTCTCTGGTGGATGTAGCCCACACTAGGTGAACCATATATATCGATGTCTCTACTGTATTGTGTATATTTTGTGTTTTATTTCCACATTTTTTTTATTTTATTGCTCCGCGATCCTATTTTTCTAACAATAATATATATGAATGGAGAATTTATATCCGTTTGTTACATTTTCTCTCTATTAGGATCTTTCCCCGTTGACCATCCATCATTTTCATTAATTATTTCTAAGAGACTATTTTTGGTTGCTTTACCACCTCTTGCTTCATCATTGGTGTATTTTTCCTCCACATTAATGATATCCTCATTAGTAAGTGTTGCCAATGTGAGCCATACCTAGCATGACTTTGGATATTTTACAAGTTCCAACCCTAAAACTTTGTCCTCTTCAATCACTTTAATAGTGATACTTGACACATGGGCCCATACAACCCTATGTTGGAATTATTTCCATTGATGTCAAATGATTAATGATGTCATTAATTTCATATTACTGCATTACAATACACACAACATTTCCAAGATTGATACACACACACACACACACACACATACATATAGGTCTACAATTATATTAAAAAAGGGGTGCATGTGAAAAAGTTAAAAGTGAAATGGTTGTTTCAAACTCATTGGTTTGGGGTATTTTCCCATGGTATTGGGAATTAATTATTTAAATAAGGGGAATGTCCCTTCATGAAGGGTTATGAAAAAGTATAAAAGGAGAAAGCATTAAGAGAAAGTGTGAGTGTGAAAAATGGATTAGCAAATATTGAATTGTGAAATCAGTTTCAAGTCATCTTGGAATTTTCGTGATAACTTTTTTTATAGGAAGTTTCAGACCCTAAGAACTTGCAGATATATAGGAGAGATATTGGAGTAAACATGGTAAAAATATCATATTCTGTTTCTCTAAACTTTCAGAGATATGCTCTGTGGATGTTAGGGTTCTTGAATGCTCCTAAAATCAATTTAAAATAGGTCAGCTTGGAACTTTTTCTATAACTTATTTTTTCAGATGTTTCAGACCTTGATATTTTGCAATGCCAGAGGAGAGGTCTTGGTGTATGTGTGGTAAAAATATCATATGTTGGTTCGCTATACTTTCAAAGATATGCTCTGTGGAATTTAGGGTTCTTGAATGCTCATGAAATCATTTTCAAACAGGTCATCTTGGCATGTTTGCTATAATAATTTTTTTGGGATGTTTCAAACCGTGATATTTTGAAAAGATAGAGGACACATACATAAATACCTCAGGTAAAAATATCATAATCATATTCACAAAATTGGATGTGTGGCATGTTGTACAAGTTCGTTCTTGGGAGGAGGCCCCAAAAAACAAGCCTTGGAAAAGTTTCCATTTGGAAATTCAAATTTTGGTCAGACTTAGTAAAGGAAGAAGTAGTGAGAAGAAGTAGTGAAGGAAGAAGCAGTGAGTATACCTAGTAAAGGTAGAAATAATGAGCAGACATGGTGAAGGGATAAATAGCAAGAAAACTCAGTAAAGGTTGGTCCAACTTAGATATTGGTATCTCTTGTTAAGTTGGTGCTTAGCGGTGGGGATTGGTTTCTACGAATATATGTAAGAAATTGGTGCCTCTTGTTAAGTTGGTTCTTAGTGGTGGGGATTTTTATCTCCAGTAGATTGGTGTCTACGAAGATCTAAAATAGATTGGTGTCTCTTACTAAGTTGGTGCTTAGCGGTTGGGATTAGTGTCTCCAATAGATTGGTTTCTATGAAGATATGTAAGAGTACGTTAGTGACTACCAGGATTTGTACTAGTGCGGATCGATGTCTCTAGTAGGTTGGTTCCTACAAATATTTGTAATAGTAGGTTGGTACCCACAAATAATTATAAAGAGAATTTTCATGGTTTTCTCCTAAAAAGGTTTCCACGTAAATCATGTTTTCCATGATGTGATTGTTTTCTTATGGTTGATGAATGTAATACCCTTGTTTCCCCTAGTTTGTAAATATAACTATAACTAGCCAAGAGACTATGGTGGACTAAATATGTGTGAATGTTTGATTTGATGAACCTTTGTATAAAAGGGCCAATGTATGAATTTTTTGTTATTAATAGAAATTGGATATGTGTTGCACAACTGTTGAAAGGGGGGAGTTTGCAAAGATAGACCATGGATTCTATGAGAGATATGGTGAAGGAAACCAATAATGGTTGAGATGACCCTCACCAAACTAGTACCTACTGGGTTAATTTCTCAACGGTCCTTTGACCCATAAATGAATTACCAATCAAGTTGGTAGTTGGAAGGCCATCCTCAAGAGTTAATGAGGAGATGGGGCATGGTACCCATCTGTAACACTTCCAGGCCTGACCACGAATTGGGGATTTGGACCCACGCAACCTTGCTAGGGAATGAAATAAAGGAGGTAATTTCAAGGAAAAAGAGAGATATGCAAAAAGAAGAGTAGAGAAAACAATCTCTAGAGGAGAGGAGGGCATGTTTTTTTACTCTAGAGTTGAGAGGAAAAAAGAGGAGCAAGCTCTCTTTGGCTATAAGAAGCCATGGGAAAGGTGTCTCTACAAGTTGATAAAAGAGGCTTATGAGTGACTGAGGAAATTATTGTGTAGACCTCCTTGCTTGGGGTAAAGAAACTAGGTTGCCAATTCCTTGTGGGAGGAGGCGAGTAACCTCCATCCCAAGGAGAAAAAATCTCTCACATAGCATCATGGTCTAGCTTGTGGGTGGCCAATGGTAAATCCGTCAGTATTGGTTGTGACTATGGTTGGGTGGAAACATGCACCCCTTTCAGTAGTCGCTTCACATTCTCCAGTTCTGATAAGTATTTTTATACTATGTGTAATATATTGGATGTGATGATTGAATGTCTGTGTTTATGGTTAAGTCTTGTAGTATTTGAATAGTTATTAGAAATGCTCGTTTGCTTCTGTAAACTGCTATATTTACATGGTATTGATTTACCTCAGTTTATCCATTAGAGATTTATGGGATGTGAATCCGCAGGAGAGTTTGGGTAGGATTAATTGAAACGTCTAAGTCTTTCTGACCCTTTGAGTTTACCTTAGTGGGAATGTCAAGTTCAACTGTGTGGGAGAAGGGTGTTTCCTTTATACTATCCACCCATGTGATCGAGGGATCATATCCATGGCCTTAATCAAGTCTTGAATAAGAGTTGAGTGTATCCCAAAATCAAAATATGATCCCATATGACCCATGGTTGGAAACCCTCGCTAATCCTGAAAGGAGTGAAGCTACGTTGGCTTTGGGACTTCGAGACGTAATATTCCACAATCCTCGAAAACAGTCGAAGGTCGAAGTCGCAAATTGATGAGGGTCATAGATTTCGGGATCCAGTGGAGATATTTCTCAATCGTTAGATCATACTTAGGAAGGTTAGTGTTAAGTACTTCGACGAATCTCCATTTCATGAGAATAGGGGTGGTCTAGCACAGAGACTCCCAAATGTTGGAGTCGCGAAGTTATTATGGACCGTCGAGAATAGAGGGACGTGTGTACACAGATCAACAAATATCTAGAAGTTTGGGTATTCAATAGTATAGGGACGCATGAGTTTCCCCAGAGCTCTGTAAGCCAGAGTAAATGTAGCTATGAATGCTAGGTACACGCGGCGATAGATCATGCATTGTTCAGGGATTCAGAGCTCTGGAGAGGAAGATGGAAGATACACACTGAACTGTCGAATGTCAAACTTCCAAAGTAACATGGACCATTGATCCTCAAATACTTCGAGATCCCTCTCAATCGTCGATCTAAGGTCTCCATTGAGAACCCTTCTCAACTTCCCAACGAACCGAGAATGCATCGTGGAGCAACACGTGGCCCCTACTTGTCCCCTGTCAAAATTCGCATGTTGGACTAGAGTCGTTGGATGAGAGGCCACGTTCTAGGAGATCCTATAGTCCGGAGACTTAGTACTCTGGATGAACTTGGCCAAGAGTCTTCAGAGTGAGAAAACCTCTGAAGTCACGAACAATAAAGTGAATATCAACCGTTGATAGGTAGAGGACACGTGGCTCTAGATCCAAGTGTTCAAATACTTTTCTCTTTGGGTGATTCATGATGTGAGTAGTTGGTAAGATCTTAAGCTCAGAGTCATGAATTAACCGGATTCGTGGATATATGGATCTACGTGGACATATCTCAACCGTGAGATTTGAAATAAGTGAGAAGACTTTATGTTGGGGACTTACATGGCTCATTGACATCATCCAGGGTGGCGTGGACCCGTAACTAAGGTGCCACGTGTCACCTAAACATGGACGATTCACTGACCCTTGATACCTATTAGAGCATGAAATGTGTCACCCCCTAATGAGGACATGTGTCACCTTTGACCCTCACTGCGTTTCAACCTATGGTTTGTGTCTGCCTGGCCAACGTGGTTGGTGATGCGACCGAAACTTCGGGACTTCAAGAGTTCCGAAGATTTGGGGCGTAGTATAGTAAAGGGATATCCAAACACCGAACGTTCAATGACGATCACCAATTTCCGAATGCCGAAAACGTAGGATTTCGATTGTCGAATGTCAAACGCCAAATGATGAAAAAGGGACGTTCAATTTAAAACGCCGAACATCGATCTTCGATCGTCAAATGGCCAAGGTCATGTGGCAATATTTCAAGACTTTGGGGAGTAAGAAAAGGGGCATTCATCGCCGAATGTCGAAGACCTCGACTAATAACGCCTGGATAACTTAGGGAGGAAATAACTTGTAGACCAGAGCTCAGATTTTAGTGTGGTGGTGACCTTTAGAAATCTTGTGGAGAGAAGTATCCAATGAAGATCCCAGAATTAGGATTTGAGATAGTTAGAAAAAACAAAATTTTGATGTCCCACCCCCTTAAAACAATATCTAGGGGTTAGGTGTGTTACAAATTGGTCTCAGAGAATGGAAGCAAAACTTGGCCTCCTTGGGCTCATGCACGAGTCACATAAAAATATTATTAGATAACTTTATGGGGTAACACCCTACCTTATCCCTATTCTATAAGAAACTTGTTTGAACCTTTAATGAAGAGATGAACGAAACCTTCAACTGTTGATAGATGTTTTGGAAGTCTGCATTGTATGTTGCTAAGGTTTTCAAATAAAGAAATTGACTTCACTTTGTAATGATATGTGTTGTTCATGAATTGGTAGATTAGTAACTAACATAAAATGTTTATCAACACTCAAACAGTCAGTGAACAATAGGAAAACTACAACGTAAGGGATGGTAACACACCATGAGTTGGGGGAGAGATCCCACAATAGAGAGGAAGAATATGATGAAAGGAGGGAAGTGGAAACCCCTCCAAATTTTTCTGAAACTATAAGAAGCCTCATGGAATAATTATAGAGTTGTAAGGTTGACAATGAAAGGTTGATAAAGGAGTAGGAAAAGAAGACTGAAATTAATGTAGTCCTACTGCAAAGTCTATCAGATATACAAAGGAAATTCCAGCATGGTCTAGCTTCCAGTCATGTGGACATGCATCATACTAAGAAAACTCCAAATACACTTGAGATACAAAAGCATGGTATGGAAAGTGGCTGCACCAGGAGAAGCACCTCAAGGAAGGCCCAACATGGAGCCAAGAGACACTCATCGGAATGTCCCTATGAGGAAACTAATAACTCCAAGGAATATTCTAGTGGAAAAACTAGTTCCCACTCTAAGACGAGAGGAAAGAAGTGGAAACATTCCAAGAGTCATGCCCTGAAGAGTTCAAGAAATCCAAACCACCCACCTTTGATGGAGAGATTAAGAAGGGGGAAGAAGAAATTTTTTGGCTACTTGGCTTGAAGAAGTACTTCAGAGTCCATGACTACTCTGAAAACTTAAAGTCTCGAATAACCATTTTTAACTTGAATGGGAAAGCTTCCATTTTGTAGGAGGACCTTAGGAATTTGAAAGGAATCCATGAGAAGGACTTGTCATGGAAACAATTTTATAAATACTTCAAGAAGAAGTATCTGTTAGAAAAGTACTTTGATGAGAATACCAAGGAGTTCTATGAACTCAAGCTAGGGAAACTCACCATAGATGTATATATCAACAAGTTTCTCGAGCTCATGAGGTATGTGCCCTACATAAAGGATGAAAAAGTAAAGATGCAATTATTTATTAGTAGATTACCTCAGTCCTACCAGGACATAATTAAGTTTGATGAGCCAAATACTTTAGAAGATACTATTCAAAAGGAAAGGTATTCCTATGAGCAATTCAAGAATAAGACAAAACCCCATGAAGACTGGAAGAAGAAAAACAATTTGGGATTCAAGAAGAAGGGGTTTAAATCCTCGAGATTTAAGAACCATGTGAAGAGATCTAGGATGAGCCTTCCTACATAAGTTTGTATCAGTAAAATTTTCCATCCTAGAGTGGAAATAAACCATTCAGAGAAGTTCCAAGTAAGACTGATAACACAAAGAGAGAACCCTTGAAATTTTGGGGTTGTGGAGAAGAACATATGTTGAGGGATTGTCTACATAGGCAGTAGATAAATAAGAGGGTCTACAATGCCCAAGAGGCTACCACAGTCAATGAAGTGGCTAGGAGTATGCCAAAAATTTATGCATCCTTGGATAATAGGCAAGTTGACCACCAAGATTCAATGGTGGAGATGGAAGGTACGATTTCCAACCATCATGTTTCTATTTTAATTGACCCTGGTTCTAATTTGAGTTATTCTTCCCCTCAAACTTCTGAGAAATGTAAATTGCAACAAGTTGAACATGTTAAATCATGGTTGGTACAACTAGCCACTGGAACCTGTTGGCGTTCGGAAGTCACTTCTGGATTGCTAGCAGGAGCAGAGCCCGAAGCCCATCAGGTTTAATGTCACGGTTTGTTTTTAAAGGGTGATCAAATGGAGGAAGACTCTGAACGGCATAAATCCAACTTCAAAAACCAGATCAGGCACGCATGACAGAGTGAGGTCTTAATAAACTCCAAGCAGTGAGTTATAGTAAAGGCGAGTAGGTGGAAGATTTACACAAGAAAAACACAATGATCCATTACAGACATCCGGTAAGCACCAGATTAAAGAAGAAATGAGCTCAAACACAAAATCCTTTTACGTCCGAACACATAAAAACCAGAGGGCACGACAACACCACAACAAATCCTTTGTTGCAACCAGCTGCACTACTGTGAATCCTCAGGTAACAAATGAACATAAATGGAAAAGAAGGGGAACTGCTTGTTATAAACCAAGAAATCTCAAACATAGAGGCATAACCATGAAACCAGAGTATTGCTGAAACTATACAGTCGGGAGCTTAGCTCTACCATCGATCCTTACAAAAATGGCGAAAATGCCTACATATACTCAAAATAACACAGCGGCGGAACCAAGAAACTGCAATAAAGGCTTTGCGTCTGCATGGCTTCTGACAACACGGAGCTGCGATCTTTGAATGGTCGTGCAACTTATGGCAGACACAATCAGCCTTCTGACAATTCATTCGGCGAATCGACGTGCTTTCAATTCGTTACAGGACGTCCCCATTATGGCGGAGACGATGTCTAACCACCACCAACTGCTTCAATAACTGCTTCTTGGGATTGGAGAAGGTTAGGCCAACTCAGCACCCCGGGATGGGGAAGACTTCCTATGCTGCCATTTGGAACAACTGACAAGCTTGAGGGACGGACATGGGATATGGTGGGAGTGAAGGCATTGAGGGGGTACGTGGAAGAAGTGGACAGGGGCGAGAGCGATGACAGAAAGGGGGCTATGCGGGCCAGAGAGGAAGAGTGGATAAGCGACACGTGGTAATAAGGGACGGTGGGTAGAGGGTGAGCGAAGTGACGGGAGGAGGGTCCACCATGGCTAAACACAGGGCAGCTGAGGAGAGCGTGGCTGCACGAGCGTCGTTGATCCGGACGCGACGATCGTGGCCACTGGGAGCTGCATCAATAATTCCGGACCCCCCCCCTCAGCTTAAAGGGAGAAAGATGGGGGGGGTCCGGAATGACCTTTATCGCCGTTGATCCGGGCGCGCTTATCTGGGCCGTTGGAGAGATGCG
>ML799783.1:128906-176870 GCA_009831015.1 Picea engelmannii
CTTATGGCAGACGCAATCAGCCTTCTGACAATTCATTCGACGAATCGACGTGCTTTCAATTCGTTACAGGACGTCCCCATTATGGCGGAGACGATGTCTAACCACCGCCAACTGCTTCAATAACTGCTTCTTGGGATTGGAGAAGGTTAGGCCAACTCAGCACCCCGGGATGGGGAAGACTTCCTATGCTGCCATCTGGAACAACTGACAAGCTTGAGGGACGGACATGGGATATGGTGGGAGTGAAGGCATTGAGGGGGTACGTGGAAGAAGTGGACAGGGGCGAGAGCGATGACAGAAAGGGGGCTATGCGGGCCAGAGAGGAGGAGTGGATAAGCGACACGTGGTAATAAGGGACGGTGGGTAGAGGGTGAGCGAAGTGATGGGAGGAGGGTCCACCATGGCTAAACACAGGGCAGCTGAGGAGAGCGTGGCTGCACGAGCGTCGTTGATCCGGACGCGACGATCGTGGCCACTGGGAGCTGCATCAATAATTCCGAACCCCCCCCCTCAGCTTAAAGGGAGAAAGACGGGGGGGGGTCCGGAATGACCTTTATCGCCGTTGATCTGGGCGCGCTTATCTGGGCCGTTGGAGAGATGCGCCCCTGATTCCGGACCCCCCCCCACTGCTTAAAGGTCGGAAGGAAAGGGGGGTCCGGAATTTGTTGTGCGTCGTTGATCCGGGCGCGCTTATCTTGACCGCCCGATCTCGCTTACTGTTTACCACGGACGTCATGTCGCCCAAAATCTTGGACAAGTGGGTTTTAACCCATTCATTTGATTTCTGACCCCCTTAGCAAGAAATATCGCTAACAGAACCAAAAGAAAAGTAACAGAGGTCATACCACCATGCCAATTCGTTATACATGGGTTTCCCACCCAAGTGAACATAAACATACTTCCTTTAGGATCTTATGACCTGCTGATTGGCATGGACTGGTTGGCTGCCCAAAATTCCAAGTTGGATTGTTATAGTAAAACCTTGGAGTATGAAAAAGAAGAAGGAAGAAGGGTAACCATACAAAGGATTCGAAATCTTGTCTCAGTGACACGAATATCATCCCTCCAAGTGAAGAAGTATTGCAAAAAGGGATGTTCCTTGTATGAAATACAAGTACTAAACTCTATTGAGAATAACAAACCCATCCTAGAGGACCGTCTCATATTAAGAGAATATAAATATGTATTCCCAGAAGAGGTGCCAGGTCTACCTCCAAGAAGGGATATTGACTTTTCAATATAACTTGTACCGGGAGTGGTGCCAATGTCTAGAATACCCTATAGAATGAGTACACCAAAGATAGTTGAGATCAAACTACAACTGAAGGAGATGTGGGGCAAAGGATACATTCGACCTAGTGTGTCCCCATGGGGAGCACTAACTTGTTTGTGATAAATAATGATAGCACACTCAGACTATGCATAGATTATAGAAAAATCAATAAGATGACCATCAAGAATAAGTATCCCTTACCAAGGATCAATGACTTGTTTGACCAATTAAGGGGTTCTAAAATCTTCTCTAAGATTGAATTGAGGTCTGGATACCATCAGGTCCAAATTAAATATGAAGACATCCACAAGACAACCTTTATGACAAGATATGGTCACTATGAATTTGTGGTGGTGCGATTTGGGCTTACCAATGCACCAACCACTTTTATGTGCTTAATGAATAATGTATTCATAAATTTATTGGATAGGTTTTTGTTGGTTTTCATTGATGATATCCTAATATATTCCAAGAATAGGGAAGAACATGAAGAACATCTCAAGCTAGTACTCCAATTACTAAGAGAACATCAACTCTTTGCTAAGCTTAGTAAGTGTGAATTTTTCCAGGAACAAGTCCATTACTTAGGCCATGTTATTTCTGAGGAAGGAGTGGCAGTTGATCCTAATAGGATTAAAGTCATCATGGATTGGCCTACCCCAAAGGATGTATTTGATATCAAATCCTTTATGGGCCTAGCAGTATATTATAGGAGATTCATAAGGGGATTCTCCAAGATTGGTTTCCCTCCCTTCATAAAAGGGGGTTAAATTCATTTGGACATCAGAATGTGAAGAAAGATTTAAATATCTGAAATACCTTCTAACCCATGTGCCTATACTGAAGATTGCAGAACTAAACAAGGACTTCCTTATGTGTACAAATGTATGCAAGGAAGGGATCAGAGGAGTCCTTATGCAAGAAGGACATGTGATTTTCTATGAATCCAGAAAATTGAATGAGCATGAAGTCAATTATGTGACCCATGATATGGAATTGGATTCCATAGTGCATGCTTTAAAAATGTGGAGGCATTACCTTTAAGGTAGAATATTTGTACTTATGACAGACCATAGTGGGTTGAGGTATTTGTTTGACCAACCAAAACTCAATGTGAGACAATCTAGGTGGATGGCTCTCGTTAGTGAGTTTGATTTTTAAATCAAACATATCAAAGGAAAGGAGAATAGGGTGGTTGATTCCCTTAGTAGAAGTATGAAATTAGTTCACCTGGAAACTGTAAGCATCAGTGAATCAGACATCAAAGAGAGGGTCAAAACTGCACAAGAAACATATGCATTTTTCAAGACCGTGACATCATATTTTGTGTAGCCCACAGGGATGAAGTATGAAGGATATAAAATGCTTAATGATGGATTGCTGACTTACAAGGGAATATTGTATATTCCAAATTGCGACGACTTGAAGAGGTTCATAATGGATGAACTACACAAAATACCATATACGGGTCATCCTGGTTATCAAAAAATGATCACGACTACTAGGAAACTATTTTATTGGCCCAGATTGAAAAATGACATAGTTGATTACTTAGCTAAGTGTCTAGAATTCCAGAAGGTCAAGGAAGAGCACTGACACATAGCAGGGCTGTTGTATCCCCTACCAAGTCCCGAATAGAAATGGGAAACCATCTCCATGGATTTGTTCACAGGATTACCAAGATCAACCAAACAAAACGATGCCATCATGGTAGTTGTGGAAAAACTGAGCAAGGCTTCTCACTTTATACCCATCAAGTCAACTTACAAGGCAATAGATATTGCCAGCATTTTCATGAAAGATATATTCAGGCTGCATGGAATTCCTAAGGAAATTATATCCGACAGTGATACAAAATTTACTTCAAACTTTTGGAAATATCTATTTGTTGGTTTTGAAACAAAATTTCTCTTTAGTACAACCTATCAACCTCAAACTAATGGTAAGATAGAGAGGGTAAACCAAGTGTTAGAAGACATGTTGAGGATGCATCTAATGCATCAACCCAAGAAGTGGGAGGACTACCTACCACTGGTAGAATTTTCCTACAACAATGGCTATCAATAGTCATTAAAAATGAGCCCTTTAGACAAAGTTACAATCAAGCCAGATATGCTAAAGGAAATGGAACAACAAGTAATTCAGATCAAACAAAATCTAAAGATAGTCTAGGATAGAAAAAATAGCTATGTAGACATGAAAATGACTCTTAGAGAGTTCAAAGCAGGTGATCATGTGTATCTTTGAGTTAGACTCAGGAAAATCTCTTTAGGGATGGGAGCTTGTGCCAAGTTGGAACCTCAATATTGTGGACCGTTTGAATTTTTGGATAGAGTGGGGCCAATAGCCTATCATCTATCACTTCCTCCCATAGTGAAGGCACATAATGTTTTCCATGTATCCTATTCTAATCATATTACTGACTGGTTTATGATTCAGGTGGAACCCATGGGAGAATTCCTACCAAAACCTCAATGCATAATACACAGGAAGGAAACCCCACTCAGGAACAAAACCATTGCATAGGTTAAGGTGCAGTGGAAACACTTTGGCCCAAATGAGGCTACATGGGAAATGGAGGATGCCATGAAACAAGAATATCCATTTTTATTTACTTCTATACATGCAGAGCACATCGACAGATAGAACATCGAGGATGATGTTTCTTTAAGGGGGAGGGGATTGTAATACCCCCGTTTCCCCCAATTTGTAAATATAACTATAACTGGACAAGAGACTATGGCAAAATAAATATGTGTGAATGTTTGATTTGATGAACCTTTGTATAAAAGGGTTAATGTATGGATTTTTTGTTATTAATAGAAATTGGATATGTGTTGCACAACTGCTGAAAGGGGGGATTTTTCCAATATAGACCATGGATGTTATGAGAGATATGGCGAGGGAAACCAAGAATGGTTGAGATGACCCTCACCAAACCAATACCTACTGGGTGTAATTTCTCAACTATAATATCCCTAGGCTGAACCCAATTGTAAATGTAAATACAAATGTACGTAAGTTGGTGAGCTGCTTGACATCATTTTTGTATGCACCTTCCATGGTATAGTGCGCGCATGTACTGCGAAGTAAAATGATGAAGTGTGCACATTCCAAGATATCGTGCGCAACAACTTAAGTGCACACAATTTTGAGGCCATGGAGCCTTTGCCTATATGTTGTGTTTTATAGGCTGGTGAGCTAGTTTTGTGATGATTAGGCCGAAGAGCCTAGATGTTAAAGGCCAGTGAGCCTATTTTTGTATATTTCTCATCATTAATATAAAATACATGATCACGCGCAAACCGACCATGATAAAATATTATGGGGGACTAAACTCCACTAGTTAGGGAAAGGGGGGGCTAAAAGTTAAGGAAAAAGGGGCTAAGCTAGGGAGCTTAAGACAAAAAGGAATATTATATTAATATTTCTTAAGTATAAAGTATGGATAATTATTTTATCCTAAGTTCTAAGGATGGGGACAAGTGGGCCAAAGTAGCTCCCAACATGACAAATGTCAAGTTGGGGACATGCATACATATAGTTTGGACATAGTTCATTTTCAAATTCCTTCCATCATTTAGTCATTCAGTCAATCATTCCATCATGATTCATGCACTCATTGAGCTATCCTTCGTACCTTCCTATCACTGTACCTGAACCTGAACCTGTATCCATAACCATACATGTTTGCGTACCTGGTTATCTTGTGAGTTGCACTGAAGAAGTGGGTTGTCAAGCCCATGGGATATTGAATAGGCGGGTTGTCAGGCTCATGAGAAATCTCTCCGGGTGAGAGAATTGATGGGAATTGATTTTCGAAGGTGCTAAACTGCAACTATAGGGCTCTAAGACTTCATGTCCAACGTATCACTGAAGCTCAAAAAGGAAGTGGGAAAGACGAAGCATTGTTGAGAAGATAAGGGGCACACTTCCTGGGGTGGGACAGGCATGTGGGGAATGAGGAACCGTAGGTTGTTAGTTTGAGTTGGCACCTATCACAAAGTCTTTCTTATTGTCTGAGATAGTCAACCTGGTTAGTAATTCATTTACTCGGGTGGATTTTAGTCCCATCTCGGGGGTGACCCACTGCTGAGAATGATGAGCAGTGTGGTCTAAGGCTGGGAGGTTCGTGGAAGGTCTGCACGCATTTCGTGATATTATTACCAAGATAAGTGTCAATTGTGTGATAAATTACATGTTGCATTATTATTTACGTGTGTATTTTTATGGGTTTATCTTATGTGTGGTTTATAACTGTGTTTATATTTATGGGTATTGCTTGTATATGCTACATGTATATGTTTATTGTTATTAAGTATGAATCCATGCATTTACAAAATGTATTTGTCTGCTTATGTTTTATAAATAAATTTCTGCAATATTTCTGTGTGTATATGTTTTAACTGCATGCATTTCAAAAAATGTATGTGGCATAGCTTAGTTGGATGTTAGGTATGTTATAATATGTTGAGCAGAGAATAAATGTGTTTTCTAGAGTAGCATGGTTCGGCCTAGGTGGTCAGGGATGTTACAATATGGTATCAGAGCTTCAATTTTCAACACTGAGCCTAGATGGGCCGAGAAAGTTGAGTTGAAGCGAAATTTCACAGAGGATTGATTTCAAAGTGGCCAAATTTCAAGTTGCAGAGCGTCCATGGTAAAAAGTAACAACAATTGCACATAATTGGGAAAACCCCCCAATTTATGTTGTTAAATTCATGGGAAAATTGAGAAATTTGGCCATGTGGTGAGATATTCTTGATTTAATATCTGTTCTAGAAAATTCATACCTGGAATTGGTCGAATTTGAAGATTACAGTGAATCCATGACAGATGGAGCGAGATTAGTAATTAAAATTCTCAATTCATGAATTGAGTTTGAGAAAAATTAGTTCCAGAAATGTCAACCCACAACGATTTGTTGTTGAAGAGGTTGAATTGGTGCTATCGGGGTGAAATTGAACAAATTGCATAGTTTCAGAATGTCTATGGTAAAAATGGGGAAAAATTTAGGAAAAAGCCCCAATTTTTGCAGAGGAATTCACGAGGATTTGATGCGCATGAAAATGAATGTCCGCAGGTGGGCACACTAAAAATGCATGTTGTGCAGTGAAAATCTTGTGATATTGGTTTGTTGGTGCGTGCACTAAAATTTGGCACTCCGCGGAAAAATTATTGGCATGCGGTTGCGCACGCTAAAATTTTGCGCTGCGCGGAAAAATATTGGTGTGTTGGTGCCTACGCTAAAATTTGGTGATGCGTAGAAAATATTGGCGTGTGGGTGTGCGCACTAAATTTCGCATTGCGAGGTGCGTATTGAGTGACGCATGTGTAATACTGGCGCGTGGTGGGCACACACATAATAATATCACTAGTGGTGTGCGCAGTATTGGCAGAGCGCAGATAAATTTTGTTGGTGCGCGCAAAATGTGGATATATGTTGTCGCGTGATAGTTTAGTTAATGGTGTACGTAGAGTATTGTTGCATGGTGGGGGTGTACTAAACTTTGGCATGGTGGAACATGTAGAGTGAACTGCGTGCATAATATTAGCACGTGACCCAAAAATGGCACGCGACATGAAAAAAAAATTGCGCGCAATAGGTAATAGTGCAAGAACCAAAATTTTGTGCGATGGTTATTGGCACGTGACACAAAAGTAGTGTGCACCAGTTATTCACATGACAGATAATTGATGCACAGTGGTTATAGGTGCGCGAAGCACGATTTACCTTGTGGTGTTGCTACGCATGATAAATATGGGTGTACAGGTTGAAATTTGTGCGCACAAAGTCGTTTGGATGGTGAACAACAATGGAAAACCAACGAATTTCTACGACATTTTATACTGTTTGAACGCCATCTTTTTGTAGTGCATTTTTGAGGCCCTTAACATCGTTTTCAGGTACTTAAAAACCACGAGAACATAGTGTACCAAGGTACACCATGTGTCCACATCTCAAATAAAAGAGCCCAGAGAGAGATTTCTAATGGTGTAAACCGTTCATCAAACGGAGCTTTTATGAGAAAGTTACAACACAAACATTGGAGGGTAAATTTTAAGACCCAACAAACTTCAAAGAGCCATAACTTTCTTTTCCAGAATCAGATTGAGGCACAAGAGAAGTCAATGGAAATCTATTGAACCATAGAATATAGTACTAGAGTTGAATTAAATTTCTAGGCATGTTAAAAATGTTTAAAATGAAAAAGAAGGTACATGTAGCATTCCAGAACAAAAACACGAATTGTCCTAGAACTTCAACAAGCTATAACTAGCATCTCATAACCCAGAAAAATGATATGGGAATTCATTTTTTCATGAAATCAGAAGAATTGTTTTATATATATTATTGAACCAGAATGGTTCATATTTTTCATGAAATTGTTGAGTCAATTAAGCTGACAAATTTTTGTTGGTTGCACATTTTGCAGAGTTAACAACAACTAGATCAGATCAGGATCAACACAGAGTCTAGAGGAATGGAATATGCACATGAGACTTACAACCAGGAATATGAGATCAGAGGGATGGATTTCCATTTGGTTATTGAAGGAACAAATTCCAATGGACATGGAGAAGGAAGGGATGAAAACATCAATATGGTAGAGACCATTAAAAATTTACAGAAGGATGTCCAAAGCCACAAACATGATAATGAAAGTCTTATGAGAGCCAAGGAGAAACAAGAGGACTTCAACATGAAGTTAATGCAAAGCTTGAACAAAATATAAAATAATTTGGATAAGGAGAGTGGCTCAAGAAAATCATGAAGTCACAGGTATCCTGATGAGAAAAGAATAACAAGAAGTGTTAGCAGACATCACCATCACTCCCCGAGCCATTCCAATAAGAGGGCACACAATAGCTTAATTCCATCCCCTGTCAGGAAGCATAAGAGGTCTAGGGTGAATGAGCTACAAGGAGAAATGAACAAAATCAAACCTCCTATATTTGATGGTGATCACAAGAAGGATGAATATGCAGAGACATGGCTACTGGGCATGAGAAAGTATTTTCAATTGCATAATTATTCATCTCATGAAGAAGGAATAATTGTCATCTATCAAATCAAGGGAAAAACATCCATGTTGTAACATCCCCGACCACCCATGGCAAGGCATGCTACATGAGAGAACACTTTCATTCTCTCTGCGGAACATACTGTAACATACCCAATATCCAACTAAGCTATGCCGCATAAAATTTTCGAACTGCATGCAATTAAAACATATACACATAGAACCTTTGTGAAACTTCATATATAAAACATAAACGAACAAATAAATTATGTAAAATCATGAATGCATACTAAAATAATAGTAAACATAGACATGCAACATATACAAAAAATACCCATAAACATACAGACAATTATAACCATGCATAGGATAAACCCATAAAAATGAACACGTAAATAATAATGCAACATGTAAATTTATCACACAATTGACACTTATCTTTGTAAGATTATCACCAACTGTGTGAAGAACTTCCAGGAACCTCCTAGCCTTAGACCACATTGCTCATCACTCTCAATAGTGGGTCACCCCCGAGCTAGGACTAAACTCCACCCAGGTAAAGGGGTTATTAACCATGCTAATGGCTCATAGACAACATAAAAGACTCTGTCAGAGGTGCCAACTCAAACTAACAGCCTACAGTCCCTCATTCCCCACATGCATGTCCCACCCCATTAAGTGTTCCCCCTCTCTTCTCAACAATCCTTCGACTTCCCCACTTCCTTTCCGGGCTTCAACAACATGTCAGACTTGAAGTCTCAGAGCCCTATAGCTGTAGTTTAGCACCTTCAAGAAATCAATTCCAAACACTTATCTCACCCAGAGAGAAAATTCTCACAGGCTTGACAACCTGCCTCTTCAATATCCCATTGGCCTGAAAACTCGCTTATTCAGTCTATCTCCCAAGATAACCAACTACACAAATGAGTATGTCTATGGGTATAGGTTCAGGTAAAGTGACATGAAGGTGCATAAGATAGCTCAAGGAGTGTGTGAATTCCCTTGGATGATTGACTAGATGACTGAATGATGGGGGGAATCATGGAAATAATGATAGGAAAATAAACTAAGTCCAAACCATATGTATGAATGTCCCCAACTTGACACTTGTCATGTTGGGAGATATTTTGTCCCACTTGTCCCCATCTTTAGAACTTAGGATAAAATAATTATCCACACTTTATACTTTAAGAAATATTAATATAATATTCCTTTTTGGATTAAGCTCCCTGGCTTAGCCCCTTTTCCTTAAATTTTAGCCCCCACCCTTTCCCTAACTAGTGGAGTTTAGTCCCCCATACTCTTTTATCGTGTTCGGTTTGCACACAACGATGTATTTTATATTAATGATGAGACATATACAATAATAGGCGCACTGGCTTTTAGCATCTAGGCTCTCTCGCCTAATCATCACAAAACATGCTCACCAACCTATAAAACATAGCATATACACAAAGGCTCGTTGGCCTCAATATCATGCACACTTAAGATGTTGCACGCGGTATCCTGGAATGTGCACACTTCCTCATTTTATTGCACAGTACATGTGCGCACTATGCCATGAAAGGTGCATACAAAAATGATATCAAACAACTCACCAGCTTAATTACATTTGCATTTACATTTATTACTGGGTTTGGCCTAGGGATATTACACATGTGGTGGGATCAGCTTGTGCAGGTGCAACACACTAAAGAGAAAAGTATTACTTGGAGGGAATTCAAGAAGTATTTGAGAAGAAATACTTGACTAAGAGATACTATAACAAGAAAATGAAAGAGTTCTTTGAACTCAAGCTTGGGAGTACAACCATAGATTAATATGAAAGAAGGTTTTTAGAGCTGCTAAAGTATGTCTCTTTCATCAAGGATGAGACAATTAAGATTCAGAGGTATTTGAGTGTATTAACATCATTCATCAGTGAAAAAATACAGTATGATGATCCCAAGACATTGGAGGAGACCATAAGGCAAGCTAAATGCCTATATGATCAGAAAAAAAACAAGGCCAACTTTCCAAAAATCTTGGGAAGACAAAAATAAATTCAAGATGGATCAGAGAAAAAAGGGATCTAAGCCACCATTCTTCATAAATAATCCTTAGGGACAACCAATTTCTAGAGAACCCAGAACAATTAAGACAGGAGGTCAAAGGCCAGGGTAGCCACCTATTCAATGTTGGTGTTGTAAATGAGATCATTTGTTCAGATATTGTCCCTATAGAGATGAAAAAGTGAGGATTGTTCACAATGTACAACAAGCTAAAACAATGGAGGACATGGGCATAAATGTACCAAGGATATATGCAGCCCTGGACAACAAGAAATCATAGTATCGGTCACATATGATTGAAGTGGAAGGTTTGATCAACAACCAAACCATTGCTATTTTTATTTATTCATGAGCTAGTCATAGTTATATAGATACTAAGATGGTGGAAAGTTTGAATTTTCCAAGAAGCAAGCATGGAAAATATTGGTTGGTGCAGTTGGCTATCAGAGCCAAAAGAAAATTTAATGAGATAGTTAAGTCATGTCTTATGGACATGAATGGATTGAACACCATGGCAGATTTGAACATCTCGCCTTTAGGTTCCTATGACTATCTAATTGGGATGGATTGGTTGGACCAACACCATGCTATCCTAGACTGTCATAACAAGGCATTTACTTGCTTGGATGAGGAAGGGAGCCTAAGGAAAGTGCAGGGAATTCCCAGTACAGTAACCATTAGAGAAATTTCAGCATTGCAACTGAATAAATGTTACAGAAAAGGGTGTCAAATATTTGCAGCTCATATGGAAGAGACACCTAAAGATAAGGTTCCAAATTTGGAATATCATGTAGTCCTGGAAGATTTTGAAGATGTTTTCAAGTTGGTACCAAGACTACCCCCAAAGAGAGATATTGATTTCTCTATAAATTTAATGCCTGGAGCAGCTCTAGTGTCAAAGACTCCTTACAGAATGAGTACACTAGAGAGGAAGGAGTTGCAAATGCAACTTGAAGAACTTCTGAAGAAGGGGTATATATGCCCAAGTATGTCACCTTAGGGTGCCCCAGTCTTGTTCGTGAAGAATAAATATAGGACATTAATATTGTGCATTGATTTAAGACAGTTGAATAAAGTGACTGTAAATAACAAGTATCCTCTGCCAAGGAGTGATGATCTCTTTGATCAATTGAAGGATGCAAAAATATTTTCAAAGATAGATCTTAGGTCAGGATACCATCAGGTAAGTATTAAAGTGGAAGATATCATCAAGACCTCCTGCAGGACAAGGTATGGTCATTATGAGTTCACAATGGTGCAATTTGGGTTGTCAAATGCACCAGTTGTTTTCATGTTCTTAATGAATGGTGTTTTCCGAGAATATTTAGACAAGTGTGTCATTGTTTTTTTGGATGACATCCTTGTATATTCCAAGTCAGAATAAGAGCATGAGCATCATTTGAGGATGGTGTTGCAAGTATTAAGGGAGCATAATTTGTATGCCAAATTGAGCAAGTGCTCATTTTATCAGAAGAAAATTCATTATTTGGGGGATATCATTTCATAGGATGGGATAGTAGTGGATCTTGAGAAGATAGAAGCCATTAGAGAATGGTCAACACCAAAGAATGTGACAGAGGTCAGATCATTCATGGGCCTTGCAGGATACTATAGGAGATTTATTGAAGGATTATCAAAGATTGCACACCCAATCACTTCCTTAGAAAATAAGGGTGTGAATTTTTAGTGGACATTGGATTGTGAAAATAGTTTCCAACACTTGAAACAATTATTAACAAGTGATCCAATACTAAGGATTGAAAACCCAAATGAAGAATTCATTGTATGCATATATGCATGTAAAGAAGGACTTGGTGGAGTCCTCAATCAAAATGGGTTTGTTATATGTTATGAATCAAGGAAGTTGAAGGAGCATGAAAGACACTATGCCACTCATGATTTGGAGTTGGAAACCATAGTGCATGCCTTGAGGAAATGGAGACACTACCTCATGGGGAAAAGGTTTGAGCTAAGGACAAACCATAATGGTTTGAAATATTTATTTGGCTGATGCTAGGCAAAGCAGATGGTTAGAATTTGTCAGTGAATATGACTTTGATATAAATCATATCAAGGGGAAAGAGAACAAAGTGGTTGATGCACTCAACAGAAGAGTGCATGAATTGCATGCTACAACCATTAACATGTACCAATCAGATTTGAAACATAGGATGCAAAATTAGATTTGCAATACAAGGAATTAGTGGAAAAATTACAGCAAGGTAATTTGCAATAGAAAATTGAAGAATACAAGCTAGATAATGATGAAATTCTCATGTACATGGGAAGAATTTATGTACCAAATTCCCAGGAATTGAAAAATATGATATTGAGGGAAATGAATAATGTACTTTATGTTGGGAACCCATGTTAACATAAAACTATTGCAGCTGTCAAAAGCCAATATTATTGGCCAGGAATGAAGAAAGAAGTTTATGATTTTATTGCCAAATGTTTGGAATGTCAAAAGGTAAAAGTTGAGCATAGACACCCAGTTGGTTTGCTACAGCCATTACCCATTCCTGAGTGGAAATTGGAAGTTGTAACAATGGATTTCATCACCAAACTTCCTAGAACAAACAAGCAACATGATTCTATAATGGTAGTGGTGGATAAGTATACTAAAGATGCCCATTTTATTCCAGTAAAGCTCACTCACAAGGAAATCAACATTGTTGATATTTATATGAGAGAAATTGCTTGATTACATGGCATACCCAAGACAATTGTGTCTGACAGAGATCCAAAATTTACCTCAAAATTTTGGAAGGGAATATTTAATGGATTTGGAACAAATTTGAATTTTAGCACGGCTTATCATCCAGAATCAGATGGACAAACATAGAGGGTGAATCAAGTGATTGAGGATATGTTGAGGATGCATGTGATGGATAAACCATCAAAATGGGAAGACTACCTACACTTAGTAGAATTTTCTTATAACAATGGGTACCAAACATATCTAAAGATGAGCCCATTTGAGGCACTTTATGGCATAAAGTGAAACACACCGGTAAGTTGGGATAACCCAACAGATAGATCAATGGTTGGGCCAGATTTACTCAGGGAAATGGAGAAGAAAATGTTGAAAACAAAATAAAAATTAAAGGTTGCCCAAGACGGGAAGAAAATTTATTCTGATAAGGGAAGAACTCACTTCGAATTTAAATTTGGGGACCATGTATTCTTGAAAGTTAAAGCCAACAAAAGTTCCCTGAAGTTGGGAAATTGTTCAAAGTTGGCAGCTCGCTACTGTGGGCCATTTGAAATCCTAGAGAGGATTGGTCCAGTGGCTTATATGATTTCATTGCCTACATCTATGTTTGTTCATAATGTATTCCATGTATCATTGCTCAAGAAATATATAATTGATGCTAATCATGTTATTGATTGGAATGTGATCCAAGTGGAGAAAGAAGGCACTTTCCAAGTGCATCCTATACACATTCTGGACCAGGGATCAAACAACTCTGAAATCGAGCCATAGGGCTTGTAAAGGTTCAATGGACTTGGTACGGTCCTGAGGATGCTACTTGGGAGCATGAGGATGCAATGCGGGCAGAATACCCACATCTTTTTGAGGATTTTTTTTTTTTTTTTTTGTATATGTGTACATAATGCACTGAGAACAGTGCATAAATAAGGGGAGGGTATTGTAATATCCCTAGGCTGAACCCAATTGTAAATGTAAATACAAATGTACATAAGTTGGTGAGTTGTTTGACATCATTTTTGTATGCACCTTCCATGGTATAGTGTGTGCATGTACTGCGTAGTAAAATGATGAAGTGTGCACATTCCAGGATACTGCGTGCAACAACTTAAGTGCACACTATTTTGAGGCCAAGGAGCCTTTCTGTATATCATGTGGTTTATAGGCTGGTGAGTCAGTTTTGTGATGATTAGGCCAAAGATCCTAGATGTTAAAGGTCAGTGAGCCTAGTTTTGTATATGTCTCATCATTAATATAAAATACATCGTTGTGCAGAGACTGACCATGATAAAAGAGTATGGGGGACTAAACTCCACTAGTTAGGGAAAGGAGGGGCTCAAAGTTAAGGAAAAAGGGGCTAATCTAGGGAGCTTAAGCCAAAAAGTAATATTATATTAATATTTCTTAAGTATAAAGTATGGATAATTATTTTATCCTAAGTTCTAAGGATGGGAACAAGTGGGCCAAAGTATCTCCCAACATGACAAGTGTCAAGTTGGGGACATGCATACATATAGTTGGGACTTAGTTAATTTTCGGATTCCTTCCATCATTCAGTCATTTAGTCAATCATTGCATCATGATTCACACAATCATTGAGCTGTCCTTTGTACCTTCCTGTCACTGTACCTGAACCTATATCCATAACCATACATGTTTGTGTACCTGGTTAGATTGTGAGATGGACTGAAGAAGTGGGTTGTCCGACCCATGGGATATTGAATAGGTGGGTTGTCAGGCCCGTGAGAAATCTCTTTGGGTGAGAGAATTGTTGGGAATTGATTTCTGAAGGTGCTAAACTACAACTACAGGGCTCTAAGACTTCTTGTTTGGCCTGTTGTTGAAGCTCGGAAAGGAATTGGGGCATCTGAAGGACTGTTGAGCAGAGAAGGGGAACACTTCCTAGGGTCGAAAAATCATGTGGGGAATGAGGGACTGTAGGCTATTAGTTTGAGTTGGCACCTGTGACATAGTATTTTTTGTTGTATGAGATAGTCAACTTGGTTAGGAATCCCTTTACCCAGGTGGAGTTTAGTCCCAGCTCGGGGGTGACCCACTATTGAAAGTGATGAGCAATGTGGTATAAGGTTGGGAGGTTTGTGGAAGGTCTGCACACAGTTGGTGATATTCTTACCAAGATAAGTGTTAATTGTGTGATAAATTACATGTTGCATTATTATTTACGTGTGCATTTTTATGGGTTTATCTTATGTGTGGTTTATAAATGTGTTTATATTTATGGGTATTTCATTTATATGTTGCGTGTGTATGTCTATTGTTATTAAGTATGAATTCTTGCATTTATAGAATGTATTTGTTTGTTTACATTTTATATATAAAGTTTCGCAAGAGTTTTGTGTGTATATGCTTTAATTGCATAAAGTTCAAAAAATTTATGTGGCATAACTCAGTTGAATGTTGGGTATGTTACAATATGTTGAGCAGAGAATACAATCATTTTATGGAGTAGCATGGTTTGGCCTGGGTGGCTGAGGATGTTACATCAACAGTCCTCTGACCCAGAAATGAATTACGAGTCAGGCTGGTAGTTTGAAGGCCATCCTCAAGAGTTAATGAGTAGATGGGGCAAGATACCCATCTGTAAGGATTCCAGGACTAACCACGAATTGGGGATTCATACCCATGCAACCTTGCCTAGGAAGGAAAGAAAGGAGGCAATTTGGAGGAAAAAGAGGGATCTGCAAAAATAAGAGTAGAGAAAACAATCTCAAGAGGAGCGAAGAGCATGTTTTTTTACTCTGGAGTTGAGAGGAAAAAAGATGAGCAAGATCATTTTGGTTGTAAGAATTCATGGGTAGGGTTTCACTACAAGATGATAAATGAGGATGACGAGTGACTGAGGAAGTTTTCATGCAGACCTCCTTGCTTGGAGTAGAGAAAACCAGTTTCCAATTCCCAATGGGAGGAGGATAGTAACCTTCGTCCCTGACTCTTGTGGAGAAAGGAGAAAGAATATCACTGAGAGCATCATGATCTAGCTCGAAGGTGGCCAACGGTAAATCCGTTAGGAGTGGTTATGCCTATGGTTGGGTGGAAACAAGAACCCCTTTCAGTAGTCACTTCACATTCTCTAGTTCTGATAAGTATTTTCATACTATGTGTAATATATTGGATGTGATAATTGAATGTCTGTGTTTATGGTTAAGTCTTGAAGTATTTGAACAATTATTAGAATGCTCATTTGCTTCCATAAACTGTTATATTTACATGGTCTTGATTTACTTCAATTTATCCATTAGAGAGTTATGGGATGTGAATCTGTAGGAGAGTCGGGGTAGGATTAACTGAAATGTATAAGTCCTGCCAACCCTTTGAGTTTACCTTAGTGAGAATGTCAAGTTCAACTCTATGGGAGAAGGGTGTTTCCTTAAGACTGTCCAACCATGTGACTGAGGGCTCATATCCATGGCCTTAATCAAGCCTCGACTAAGAGCTGAGTGTAGCCTAAAATCCAAATATGAGCCCATATGACCCAATGTTGGAAACCCTCGCTAAGCCTGAAAGGAGTGAACCTACTTTGCCTTCGAGACTTCGGGACGTATGATTCCACAATCCTCTAAAATAGTCGAAGGCTAGAGTTGTGAATTGATGAGGGTCATAAATCTGGGGATCCAGTGGAGATCTCTCTCAGCCGTTAGATCAAACTTAGGAAGGGTAGCGTTAAGTACTTTGGTGAAGTTCCACTTCGGGAGAATAGGGGTGGTCTAGCACCGAGACTCTTGAATGATGGAGTCGCGAAGTTAATTTGGACCATTGAGAATAGAGGGATCCATGTCCACATATCAACGACTATCCAGAATTTTGAGTATCCACTAGTATAGGGATGTGTGAATTTCCTCGGAGATCTGCAAGTCGGAGTAAATCCTAGCTGTGAATGTTAGGTACACATGGCAATAGATCCGGCATTGTTCAGGGATTTGGAGCTCCAGAGAGGAAGTTGGAATATGCACGCTGAAATATTGAATGCCAAACTTCTTAAGTAACGGGGACCATCGATCCTCGAATCCTTCGGGATCCCTCTCAGCCATCGATCTAAGGACTCCATTGAGAACCCCTCTCAATTTCCCAACCAACTGGGAAAGCGTCGTGGAGCGACATGTGCCCCCTACTTGTCCCCTGTCAAAAGTCTCATGTTGGACTATGTTATCACCATTTAAATTTTTGGTGTGAAATCGAGATTTCAAGGTTTAGCGAGGTGTTAAAATGATTTGTAAGTTAGATAAATTTGGAGAAGTGCTTGAAAATGGAAAAAGAGATTAAATTTGGAGGAGGCGTAAAGCAAATCCGGCTTGAAAGGACATAGATCACCATTCACCGAGACCAACGGTTAGGAGAGATTTCAGAGTTTGAAACAACACGAAGGTTAAAATGTCTAAGTAGGCCCGAAGTTTAAACAATGGTTTCTCCGCAAAGTTACATGGCATCTTCAGACGCATTTCAGGGGGAAAAGTGGGTAAACTCAAAACCACCCCATCACACCCCCGAAATCATGTGTTAAATTTCATTAAATGGTTCTAATCCGATGGTCACATGTGGAAATGAAACTTGACGACAGATCTAATCTTCCCGAGACACCTGTTTATGTACCATTCATCCGCGCAGTGCCAAATAAGTGTCTCCAAATAACCGATTCGATACTCATAATTGGAAATTGATAGTCGAACGTGAGAAACCTTTAGCCCCGTAAGGATTATTCGTTAACAACCAATTATTATAATTGATTGTGACTGTTACTCAAAAACTAGTTAAGATTACTCTATTTCGGGAAATTAACAGCTTATTCTAGAGTGAGATATCTGCAAATCGAATCGTTCATCCACCTCAGGTGAATTTTGAGGGAAATAGGCCCATGTTTCCTGACAAACCAGAGGGATCCAAGGAGAAAGATTCAACGATTTTCAGTAAATCAAGGAGTTTGAAGAATATGACAAAATTATCAAATAAAAAGAGAGAAAGGGATACTGCACAAATCCTAACAACAAAATCTCGTGCAAAATATGTTGATGGGCTAGGATCAGGCGAAGAGATCAGGCTGAATCCTATTATGAAGGATTTAATTATTAATGGATATGCGGATGAATCCAACACACAAGATGGTGTAAGAAAAAGGAAAAAACAACGAAAGGAGGAGACTAAAGCTGGAACAATCAAGAGCGTTGAAGAAAACCAGCCTAGCTAGCTTGACACGTTAAAGGAAGAGATTGAAAATATGAAATAAAATAACAAGATAAATCGAGTATATTTCAGGGAATCTCGTGATAATGTAGACAAGTGGCACTTAGTGGTAAGAGCCCAGGTATTTCGGTTTTCTGTTTGTAACTGTTCCCTAGAAAGTAGGAGTTCGATTTTGATGTGTTACTCCCTCTGTAACCGATGTCTATTTTTTGAATCTTGGAAATAATGACACATTTTTTGGGGCCTCGTATGTAGTTTATCTATATATATTGTTAAAAAGATAAAAAAATGGTTTGATTGGTCGGAGAAGGGCCTGCCCTTGTAGCAGGAAAACTTTGTGATTTCTTATGGATTTTAATATAAGCAGAGAAGGCTTTCTTAGATAGTCGAGATTCATCATGGTGTTGATGTTCAATATGTTTTCATGTATCTCATATTCATGAATATGTTTTGATGCTTGTGATAATCTTTAAGCAAAAGAAGGAATTCATCTTGTCGATGCTCCTTCTCATATTGATTATACTTTTTATTTGTTTATTGGTTTTTGATTCATAATTCACCCTTGATTGGTGCTTTGTTTTTGGTAGCCAGCCTTTATGTTTCTTCTTCTAAATCTATACCAAGGGATTCGTCCTCTATTAGACGCCTCTTTTCATAGTGGTCTTTCCTTTATTTCCCACTGCCATCTCATATTACTTATTTGGATGAACACCATGCCTATGTTTTCTCTGTTCCCTCAGGAATACATAGCTTATAAATATTCATACGATTTCAGGAATTGACCCCATTGCCCAATGGCCCTGTTCTCTTGTTTGTCCTACCACTTCTTAAAAATTACCCTATTATAGAATCTGACATTTGTGGGTCCATTACTAAATATTTTTGAGTATTTTCAGTATCTATGTGTCTGAGAGAGCCCTCTCTAGTTGGAAGGGTCAAAATCTAAGCTAAAGTTGGTTGAAATAGTTACCTCTGTCGTTTGTTTATCAGCGAAACAAATCTGCAAAGTGCTAACATTCTGGCATCGTTGTTAGGGACCGAAGGTGAAATCTTCCCTGAGAGAAATGACAAAGTTCAGATCTGAGTACTGATGGTGAAAGTATTCATACACGGAAAGGTTTTACATCATTCACCTGGTGACTACATTTTCAATAATATAGAATTCAAAATTTTCATGGAGACTCCACCGCCCAAAGACTCAGTAGCCTGAAGATTTTATTGGCGACTCCACTCAAGCTTCAAATGTGATTTAGAGACTCCACTAGAATATGACATCCATTGACAGAGGTATGAAAGGACATCATGGGAGAAAAAAAATACCTAAAGTTGAGTTTTTCCAAGACAATATATATTTTTTTAATTACCTTTTGTCCTTTCCTGAACATGCTAAATAAATTTTTCTTTACCTACTACATTCAAATGATGATCACAAGAATATTTCATTTGTGTATCCTCCTCTTAAAGTTGTACATATATCCCCTCAGTTTATTACTAATTTTGATCAAAATTTTCCATCTGAGCCATGTGATGACCATAGCCAAGTTGATGAGCCTCATGAAACCAAGGTTGATGTCTCACTGCTTGTACTTGATCCAACACCCTTCAAAATTCAGCATAGATACAGTCCTTTAAAATTACCTCACATCCTTCATGATTTTCCTCCAAAGCACTATAAGTACCTACCTATGTTTGATGGAGAACTTGATTCCATCACAACTGAAAAACACGTCCAAGATTTTGAACATTTTATAGATTTGTTTGAGATTGATCATGATGATGTTTTTATGAGGAATTTCTCTCAATCCTTGAAAGGGGATACCAAATACTGGTTTAAACATTTACATCCAGAAACAATTAGCTCATGGGAGGAATTGAAGAATGTATTTTTTAAGTTTTGGGGAAAGAAAAAATCTTTGGATCTACAACTTATAGAGTTATATGACTTAAAAAGGAAGAGCAATGAAACTATTTCTACATTAAGTAGAAGTATTTCCAATATTTATTACAATTTACCCAAAGAAATTCAACCCACTGAAGTTGCTGCCATGCTCCATTATGCAACAAATTTTCATCCATATTTGTCTTTCCTCCTGATGGAAATAAAACCTAAGTCCTTACAACAAATTTTTAATGATGCTCAGGAGATTCAACACAATATCCAAGCATTAGAATAGATTCGAAATGAGGAGTTGGATTCTCAAGAACATGAAAGTGAATATGAAAAGAAAACAATTGATTGGAATCTTGAGCAGAGAGTTAATAATATCATAAGTCCTCTTGAAGATTTTAATGCTAATGATTTTGCAAAATATTATATTCCACTTATTTAAAAAGGAGGTGTTAATTTAGCTTCTGATCCATCCCATGATAAGCATGGAGCTGATTGTTTTATATATTCATTTGTAGACAGTCAAGAAGATGAATTTGAAAATCGGTTTGTTGAAGAGCAGGTTGATGTTTCAAGTTTTTTCTTGTTAGATGACATTGCAAATGTTGTTGATTTGCCTATATATGATGAATATAATGATGATTGTGATGTTGAATTCCTAAAACAACCAGTTGCATGTTCTCTATAAGAAAATGTTCATTTCCAGCTGTGTATTGAGAACAATCAACTTACATATCACAGTTACAAAGAAGAAAGTATTGAACCAGCTGAAGGAAATTATTTACCTTCATGATTTTCTTCATTTCAATTATTAAAAGAAAATTCTAAGATCATCAAAAAAGAAAAGGAATGTGTGTTGATGCCAAATTATATTGATTCACTGGAACAAATTGACAAGACATTGCAACAATCTTCTCATGTTTTTGATGACCCTGTCAATTGTTATGTAGAAGGTCTTGTCAGTTCAAATTTCCAGCCATTGGTCGAAGATGAATCTGAAAAAGAGTGTGTTCAAAAATCCAAATAAATTGAAAAATGTGCATATGAAAGCAGTGAAGAAAATGAAGAAGGTTTTGAATCAGGTAAAAGAACCTTGCCATTATGCTTTGCTTCTTTCAAATTGTTGAAGAAACATATTTATAATGTTTCAGATCAGAAATCCTCCAGGCATGATGTTGAATATGAAGAAATCAATAGACTTTCAAATGAAAACTACCTTCCATTATTTTTTCTTCCTTTGAATTGTTGAAAGCAAATCATGAGAAAACAAAGAAAGTTGATCAAATAATTGTTGTTAAAAGTCATTTTCCTTCTCTTGAAATTGAAGAAGATATTCAACATGATTTCCATCAAAACAAAGTGCTTCAAAGTTGTTTTTATTCCCCTATGAATGATGTGGTTGTTCAAATTCCAAGGGTCTTAGGCATGGATGAGGGTTAGGAAACTACATCTATGGAGATTTCAAGCAGTGAGCAAACAAATGACATAGAATTTCAGGGAATCAACAAATCAATGTATGCCACTGTTCAATTAGAAATATAGAAAGATAATAAAGAGGCAATTTTTTTCTTTGATTCCTTTGAAGATCATGGTTTTGAAAATGCATCCATGAGAACTCCAGAAGGTGAAATGGTTCATGTTGTTCACTTTTCACATTTGCAAGAATAAGTAGAGAAAGAACAACAAACACCTATCAAGGATATTTTTCTTTTTGTTTTTGTTCATCAAGAAGAAATGTTTTCTCATGTGTTTTATGACCATATGGCATGCTATATGGAGTGTTTTAGCAATCAAAATTTACAGCTTATGATGAATTGTAAGCTTAGAAATAAATATGAGGGTAAACCAACGTCGGTATTAAATATGGGTTGCTTACCACCAGGGGTTTCATTTCAGTCAGCACTGTCTTACGATTCAGAAGATTGTTATTTCCAACAGTCTCGTCAGATTTTTCAACCTCTTGATGGAAATCAATTTGTTAAATCACATGAAAACAAGAATGTAGTGGAAAGAGTGAAACATTATTGTTGTTCTGTGCATGTTTTAGAGGATCCATTTGCATTTTTGTTGGAGAAAGTAAACAGTCCCAAAGTTTTTAAATTTTTGAGATTTGAATTCATCGGTAAATTCTTGAATGAATTATCAATTAACAGGCTTTGGAGCAAGCATGTGCAAAGAAAACATATAGTAGATAAAATGCTTGCATGGTTGCATTGCATTATGATTTCACTTGATTGAAGGCTCATTTTAGCAGTTAGGGTAGGTAGGTGCAAATAAGCTTGATGATCAAGCATTTTACAGTTTAGATTTTCAAATAATGTGTTCAGTGAGATTTTAGCGGTATATCCAACATTCAGTCTCCAAGTGAGATCATTGTGCAAACTTTGGTTTTCAACAGACACTGGTGATAGGTCAAATCAAGGTATAGACATGTTTTGGGAGTATCCCAATGGATAAGGCACAAGGTCTACACGTTCTTTGCTACCTCACTGGGAGGATAACATCCCTAGTTGGAGCCCATGTTATCACAATTAAAAATTTTGATGTGAAATCGAGATTTGAGAGTTTAGTGAGGTGTTAAAACGATTTGAAAGTCAGATAAATTTGGAGAAGTGCCTGAAAATGGAAAAAGAGATTAAATTTGGCGAAGGCGTAAATAAAAGCGGGCTTGAAAGGACACAGATTTCCATTCACCAATATCAATGGTTAGGAGAGATTTCGAAGTTTGAAACAATGCAGAGGTTAAAATGTCTAAGCGGGCTTGAAATTTAAATAGTGGTTTCTCCGCAAAGGTACGTGGCATCTTCAGATGCATTTCAGGGGGGAAAGCGGGTAAACTCAAAACCACCCCATCACACCCTCAAAATCATGTGTTAAATGTCACTAAATGGGTCTAATCCAAGGGTCACATGTGGAAATGAAACTTGATGGTAGGTCTAATCATCCCAAGGCACCTTTTTATGTACCATTCGTCTACATAGTGACAAATAAGCATCACCAAATAACTAATTCGATACTCATAATTGGAAATTGATAGTCAAACGTGAGAAACTATTACCCCTGTAAGGATTCTTCGTCAACAACCAATGATTATAATTGATTGTGACTGTTACTCAAAAACCAGGAAAGATTACTCTATTTTAGGAAATTAACATCTTATTCTAGAACAAGATATCTGCAAATCGAATCGCTCGTCCAACTAAGGTGCAGTTTGAGGGAAATAGACCCATGTTTCCTGAAAAACCAGAGGGAGTCGAGGAGAAAGATTCAATGATTTTCATCAAATCTGGGAATTCGAAGAATATGACAGAATTATCAAATAAAAAGAGAGAAAGGCATACTGCACAAATCCTAACAACAAAATCTCATGCAAAATATGTTGATGGGCCATGATCAAGCAAAGAGATAAGGATGAATCATATTATGAAGGATTTAATTATTAATGGATATGCAGATGAATCCAACACACAAGCTAGTGTAAGCAAAAAGAAAAAACAATGAAAGGAGGAGACTAAAGTTGGAACAGTCAAGAGCGTTGAAGAAAACCAACCTAGCTGGCTTGACACGTTAAAGGAAGAGATTGAAAATCTGAAATAAAATAACAAGCTAAATCGAGTATATTTTAGGGAATCTCGTGATAATGTAGACAAGTAGAACTTAGTGGTAAGAGCCCAGGCATTTCGGTTTTTTTTTTGTAACTGTTCCCAATAAAGTAGGAGTTCGATTTTGATAAGTTGCTCCCTCTGTAACCAATGTCTATTTTTGGAATCTTGGAAAGAATGACCCGTTTGTTTTGGGCCTCATATGTAATTTCTCTATATATACTATTAAAAATATAAAAGAATGGTTCGACTGGTCGGAAAAGGGCTTGCCCTTGTAGCAGGAAAACTTTGTGATTTCTTATGGATTTTAATATAAGAAGAGAAGGTTTTCTTAGATAGTCAAGATTCATCATGGTGTTGATATTCAATATGTTTTCTTGTATCTCATATTCATGAATATGTTTTGCTACTAGTGATAATATTTAAGTGAAATAAGGAATTCATCTTGTTGGTGCTCCTTATCATATTGATTATACTTGTTATGTGTTTATTGGTTTCTGGTTCAGAATTCACCCTTGATTGGTGCTCTTTTTTCGGTAGCCAACCTTTATGTTTCTTCTTCCAAAGCTATACCAAGAGATTTGTCCTCTGTTTGACTCCTCTTGTCATAGTGGTATTTCCTTTCTTTCCCAATTCCATATCATATTACTTATTTGGCTTAACACCATGCCTATATTTCCTCTATTCCCTTGGGAATACATAGCTTATAAATCTTCATACGATTTCAGGAATTGACCCCATTTCCCAATGTCCTACCACTTTTTAAAAATTACCCTATTACAGAATCTGATCTCTGTGTGTCCATTGCTAAATCGTTTTGAGTATTTTCAGTATCTATGTGTCTTAGAGAGCCCTATCTGGTTGGAAGGGTCAGAATCTATCCTAAAGTTGGTTGAAACCATTACCTTTGTCGTTTTTTTATCAACCAAATAAATTTATAGACTGCTAACAGACTAGAGTCGTTGGATGAGAGGCCACGTGGCAGGAGATCCTATAGTCTGGAGACTTGGTAATTTAGAAGAACTTGGCCAAGAGTCTTCAGAGTGTGAATACCTCCGAATTCGCGAATGACGAAGTGAATCTCAACCATTTATAGGTATAGGAAACATGGCGCTAGATTCGAGATTCTGAAGACTTGGCTCTTCGGGGGATTTGTGATGTGAGGAGTTGGTAAGCTCCAAATCCCAGAGTCATGAAGTAACGTGAGGCGTGGATCTATGGATCTACATGGACAGATCTCAACCGTGATATTTGAAAGAAGTGAGAAGATTGTATGTTGGGGCCTAACGTGGCTCACTGACGCCATCCAAGGTGATGTGGACCCACAACTAAGGTGCCACGTCTCACCCAGATATGGACGATTCATAGACCCCTCATTCCTATTAAATCATGACATGTGTCACACCCTAATGAGGACATGCGTCACCCTTGACCCTCACTGCATGTCAGCCTCTGGTTCATGCCCTCTTGGCCAACGTGGTTGGTGACATGACCAGAACTCCATGAGTCTGAGACTTCGGGAGTTCGAAATATTTGGGGAGTAGTATAGTAAAGGGATGTTCAACGTCAATCATTGATCATCGAATGTCGAACATTCAATGATGATCGTCGATTGCCGAACGCCGAAAACGTAGGACATCGATCGTCGATTGTTGAACGTCAAATGCCAAAAAAGGGACGTTCAACGTAAAATGCCAAACATCGATCGCCAAATGGCCAAGGCCATGTGGTGATATTTCGGGACTTCGGGGAATAATAAAAGGGGCGTTCAACATCAAACACCAAAAACCCCAACAAATAACGCCCGTATAATTTCAGGAGGAAATAAATTTCAAACAAGAGCTTAGATTTTAGTGTGGTGGCGACTGTTAAAAAGCTCGTGGCGAGCAGTAGCCAATGAAGATCCCAAAATTAGGATTTTAGATAGTTAGGAAAAACAAAATTTTGATGTCCCAACCCCTTAAAATAATATCTAGGGGTCGGGTGTGTTACAATGAATGTTTGAAAAAGTTAAAAAAAAAATAATATATTGATTCATCCCCCCCCTCTCAGTATAAGTGTGTGCTCAACAATTGGTATCAAATCTAGTTCTTTCATAAATAGTATAACCATTGAAAGGTAGATCTTAGGAGCACACATGGCTAGTCAAGAAGGTTTCTCTACAAAGAGAGATCCATTGTTTGATGGAACAAGCTATGCATTCTAAATAATAAGGATTCAAACATATATAATGGCCCTTGGGTTTGATATTTTTAAATCATTCATGACTTATGACGCAGATTCTCTATCAATCCTCGGGTCGACGTCCACTCACAGGATCGTTCTTTATCTCCTTTGAGCCGGATCAACTCTTTCAATTCCTTACTGGAATCTCCTTCCTATCGATCCACAGGTCCTTTCGGAAGCTCCCCTGTGCAAACAACACTAGGTGCAAGCTCCACCTTCTCCGTGTGACCACCACGCTATGACCAAAGCCTAATCAAGAAGGTTCTTGTCACAACTCGCCACTTCACAAGTCAAAGGATTGAACTCTCATTCCCTTATCTCACGAATCCCCGAGATGCGAGAGGTCAATGGGGTGTTGACTCCTTTCACTAGGCGACATGTGTCTGTCTGTCTATCACCCGAGCCCACCTTGTGGTTCTGCCATGTGTCCCTCGTTCCTAGCTTCAACACTTCGCAAATTCACTTCCCAAAACGCTGCTTCCTTTGTATCCCAACACCCGAAGTGTCGATATCTCGAACTCCTCAATACTCCTTATCGCAACTCGCGACTTCGGGGTTTTTGGGACTTCGGATCTCGCGACTTCGCAACTTTTCCTTCTGAGTGTCTTGACTCTCCAACTACGAAAATCTGAAATTCCAATTCGTCGAAATGGTTGACGGCGTTCTTACCCCGTACTTATATCGCGTCTTGCGATTTTTAGGAATCTCAGGACAAAAGTCTCGACCTCCTATCCTTCAAAACACCGAAATGCTGAATTTTGACTCGTTATTAATACTGGCCCCACAACGGAACTTCTCGCTCTGTCGGGACTTCGCACTTCACGATTTCGTGAATCTTGATGCAAGGTTCTCTGTCCTTCAACTCGCAAATCCCCAAAGTGAGAATTCACGAGTGATCCAATGGCCCTTGTCGACTTGGATCCTACGGTCCTATTTATCCTGAGCTTGCACTTGAAGAATACTTATCGTAACTTCCCTGCTCCTCTGCAAAATCTGACGGCTCTTGGAACTTCACCAATTCTCCACGGAGAATTCCAACCGTCCAATTCCTCTTTGACAACTCCTACAAAATGAACAAGGTATTCCTTCATGGAACTTGTCCACCTGCAAAACAACTTTGCTACGCCTCCTTCCAACACTTCAAGGCACTAGCCCTCTTGAGCCTTTCTTTGATAACTTCGAAGACTCTATCCCTCTTGAGCTTGCTTGAAAATCCTCAAGTACTCTGGGGATAACTCCTACGTGCACTCCTTGTAGCACTTCTTCAAATGCGCTTTAATATTTGAACCTCTTCGACTCTGTGCACTCCTTGCAACAACAGTCTTTCAATAATTTCCTCAGGTTGTAAACTTTGAGACTCTACTCGGCCTGTGCACACCTTTCACGGCTCCTGTGCTTAACTTGCACTTTCGTGAGAATGAGAACAATGTTACCCCTCTTGAGCTTTCAGAGATGAAACTCTGAACCCTTGTCAACGCACTCATTGCAAGAATTTTAATCACTCAGGTTGAGAAACAATTGACACTCATTCCTTACTCTCTCTCTTAGATTTCAAACATTCAACAAGAAATCATTCATACATATCCTAACAGCAAATGCATAACAGAAAGAGTAAAATAGCTATAAGCATAGCATTCGATATGCATACTTAGAGAATATCACAACACCATAAGTCTGAATCAAAGCTTCATGTATTAATTCAGGACCTCTATACATGGGTGTTTTCAAATACAACTCTCTGCTTCTTCCTCTCTATGCTCTATGCTCAATTGACAATGTTAATGGTACAAAATGATACAAGATGAGGGTGTCTATAGTCGGTTTTCCCTCCGCTCCTAAAACTGTCTAATCTGGAATTCAACTACTTACTTACATTTATTATACATAAATGCCTCTACCTACTACAGATGAGAGTAGACCGCTCAAGGTCTGTTTACAATCTACAAGTGCCCCTCCACTTAATTATTTCATTTAATATCCGCACATTTATTTCAAAACATTTCAAAACACTTTTGACAACATGTTGAAATGCGCTGGCGCTTTTCCTAGTTGTCTTCCACCTCCGCGTGTGCTTGCTACTTATGATGCTCCTGCATCATACTCCCTCGCTTGAAAATTTTCATGGACTCCTATCCATGAGCTCTCGCACGGTCTGTCCATGCTTCTGGATTTCAGCTTCATTTTCCCAACTGGCATCTTCAACTGGATGTTCCTTCCATTTGACCAAGTATTTGAAATATTCCTTTCGCCTGGTCCTCTTACTAACTCATTTTCAAGTATCCTTTCCATCTGTGGCTTTTCAACTATAGGCATTAGTTTATCCCACTGAACCTCTGTTTGTTCACTGTTTGCTCCTGCTTCTCCATCTTTATATGGGTACAAATATGAGATGTTGAATATCGGAGAAATTTCGATCCCCTCTGGTAATTCAATCTCATATGCATTCACCCCAAATTTCTTTATGATCTTGCACAACCCAATTTTATTCATTTTCAATTTATTATTTGTCCCCCTTGGGAACCTTTCCTTTCTCAAGTGTGCAAGGATCAAATCACCAACTTCAACCTGAAGTTCTCTCCTGTGTTGATCTTCTCTTTGCTTATACTCTTGGCTCGAGTTTTGAAATCGCTCCTTAACTTGGCTGTGAAGTTCTTTCATTGCCTCTGCAAAATATTTTGCACTAGCACTCCTAGTTGTGTTCTGTTCTGAATCCCTCAATTCAGAAACTCCTCTTGGATGCATGCCATAAAAAATTTGAAATGGACTCTGCCCTGTTCTTCTATTGATTGAATCATTATATGAAAATTTCACCTGTGGTAGAATATTGTCCCACTGACTGTGATGTTCTATCACCAAACTCCTCAGCAAGTCTCCCAAACTTCTATTCACGACTTCTGTCTATCCATCCATCTGAGGATGATAAGTTGAACTGAACGACAAGTTTGTTCCCAGCTTTTTCCATAAGGTTCTCCAGAAGTGTCCCACGAACTTGGTGTCTCGATCCGAAACTATGCTCCTTGGTAAGCCGTGAAGTTGAATGACTTCTTTGAAAAACAGATTCGCAATGTGAGTTGTGTCACTGGTTTTCTGACACGGTATAAAATTTGTCATCTTAGAAAATCAGTCCACCACTACAAAGATCGAGTCGAACCCTCTTTGTGTTCTCGGCAGCCCCAATATGAAGTCCATGCTTACTGCATCCCACAACCTCTCAGGTATGGGTAACGGTTGATATAAGCCTGCATTCTGCCTCTTTCTTCTTGAATGCTGAAAAATTCTACATCTGTCCACGGATCTTTTGACGTCTGCCCTCATTCCTGGCCAAAAATATGACTCATTTAACTTTGAGAACGTCTTGTCATGACCGAAATGTCCGACCAATCCTCCACTGTGTTTCTCCTTCAACAGATTCTCCCTCATGAAGCATTTTGGAATACAAAGTTGATTACCCTTAAATAGTAATCCTTCCTGGATCATGTATTCTATCCATTGAATTTTGTCCCTGAGAATTGGATTCTCAGCTACTTCATATGCCTCTTTGAAGTCTGGATCATCTCTGTACATGTCCCTGAGATCATCAAAACCCAAAGTTTTGACTCTGAACTCCTGCAATAGCAAACACTTCCTACTCAAAGCATCAACAACTTTGTTAACAGTTCTAGAAATATGCTTAATTACAAAAGTAAAGTTCTGCATGAATTCAACCCATTTAACATGTCTTTGATTCAACTTCTCCTGTTGAGTCACAAATTGCAAAGCATGATTGTCACTATATAAGACAAACTCCTTAGGAATCAAATAGTGTCTCCATTTCTTCAATGCCTGAATAATAGCATAGAACTCCTTTTCATACGTGGAGTATTTTATTTTGGCCTCGTTCAGCTTCTCGGTGAAGTATGTTATCGGTCTGTCTTCTTGGCTCAAGACTGCCCCTATTGCAAATCCACTTGCATCACATTTTACTTGAAATGTCTTTTTGAAATCCGGCAACACCAAAATTGGTTGTTCTATGATTTTCCTTTTCAACAAATTGAATCTTTTCTCAGCCTCTTATGTCCAGTGAAAAGACTTGTGTCTCTTCTTCACTGTGTCCATCATCGGTGCACTAATTCCACTGAAATTCCTAGTGAACTTCTTGTAGAAACTATCCAATCCATGAAAACTTTGAACTTCAAAGATACTCTTTAGCGATGGCCAATTCTTAATCACCTCCACTTTATCTGGATCCATCCTCAACTTGTTTGCAGAAATAACAAAACCCAAATAAATGAGATCCATCTTCATGAATGAGGATTTCTTCATATTTATCAGCAGCTTCTCTTGCTGTAGCCTCCGCATCACTGTAGCCAAATGTTTCAGATGCTCTGCCTTTGTTTTACTGAAAATCAATATGTCATCAAGATACATAATGACAAATTTTCCAATGAAATCCTTCAAGACTTCATCATCAATCTCATGAAAGTGCTCAGCGTGTTTGTTAATCCAAACGACATAACAAGCCATTCGTACAACCCTTCATTGGTCTTGAATGTTGTCTTCCATTCATCGCCTTCTCTCATACGAATCTGATGATATCCACTTTTCAAATTAATCTTCGAAAAAAAATTCGCTCCACTCAAGCAATCCATCAAATCATCCATTATTGGCAGTGGGAATCTATACCTAATGGTAATCTTGTTAATTTCCCTTGAGTCTGGACACATCCTCCAGCCTCCATCTTTCTTTGGACTCAGCACTGTCGGAACAACACATGGACTCAGGCTTTCTCTAATCAACCCTTTGTCCATTAAATCTTGGACTTGTCTTTTGACCTCTTCATTCTCCTGTGGCGTCAATCTGTACGCTGCTTTGTTTGGTAAACTAGCTCCAGGTGTAAGATCAATGTGATGACTTATACTTCTAATAGGTGGCAAAGAACGAGGTAGTTCGTCCACTACTATATCAGCAAATTCCTCCAGTAGCTGCTGGATTTCCTCTGGTAAATCATCCACTCTTGTGCTAGTCAAAAAAATTCTAGGTTTCCTGACCACGATGAATTATGGATCTTCCTTATTCTTAACCTCCTTAAGAAGTTCCTTCCCACTCATGAGAAGTACAATGTTTCTTACTTCAGGTTTCGCCTCTTTGTCCTTAATCGACAACAACATGTGAGTTCTCCCATTCTTCTCTAGGGTGTATGTGTTCTTCCTCCCATCATGAACCACATTCTTGTCATATTTCCATGGTCTACCCAACAATAGAAGATAAACATCCATGGGAATGACATCACACAATATCTTATCGTTATATCCTCCTATTTTAAATTCAACTAAACATTGTTTAGTGAAATTTACTTGATGTCCTTTTTGTAGTTATGAAACTCTATATGGACTTGGATGCTCAATAGTATCCAGCTCCAGCTTTTCTACAATCTCTATAGAAACGAGATGGTCTGTGCTACCACTATCCATGATGACCTTGCATACCCTGTCTTTGGTCTTGCAAGAAGTCCGAAAAAGACTATTCCTTTGCACTGGATTCCCTGCCTCCTTTTCTGGCGTTAAGAGAACTTTCCTCATCACCAGTGATCTTCCACCTTCAACATCCTCTTCCTCAACATTCCGCCTTTGGGCTTCGGCAATGTGAGTCTCACCACCTTCTTTCTTCTTATCTGGACATTCATAAGATTTGTGTCCATTCTTTCTGAATGTGAAGCATTTTATTACTCCACCTCTGCCTCTTCCTCTTCCTCTAGCATGAGGAAAAGTGTTGTTATCAACATACTGTCCTCTCTGTGAGCTTCCACCTCTCTCAGTTTGAGATTGAGGTTTCTTCCACTCTTCCTTAGGCTTCTAATTCCTATCTTAGACAATTGTTTTTCCTCTGGGCTGACTTCTACCTCGGCCTCTCTGATTTTTCTTTTGGCTCAACTTCTCTTTAGCCTTTAGAGCCATCTGATAAGCATCTTCCACCGTTCTGATGGTTATCATGCTCATCTCATTCTGAATGTTGTATCTCAGACCATTCATATACCTGGAAACCTTTTCATCATCACTTTCACGATGACCCGCCCTAATGTTTAGCCTATAGAACTCCTCGGTGTACTCCTTCACTGACATCAACTTCTGTTCAGAGAGTTCTTTCGAATCCATCACATAGTTTTTATGTTTTTCGACGTTTCGGACCAAACTATTGTGGTCCATATTCAGGAAAGCGTTTATGAAAGATGAAGGAAAAAAGACTATAACACGTATATAAATAATTGAAAAGTTATTGAAAGGAGCCGACTTAATGAAATCAATAATTATAAATTTTAAAATTATTTATAATTATTGTACTCCTCAGTGTACTCCTTCACTGACATCAACTTCTGTGTCAATTTTTTCATTCTTCGAAATAGAGTGATTTGATAATCCTTGGGGATGAATTTCGCCTTCATCTTCACGATCATTCTATCCCAACTCTTGATTTTTTGCTTGCCTTTGCAGCGTCTATCATCTTATAGTTCATCCCACCACAATGTTGTATGTCCTTTCAATCTTGTGACATCATGTTTGACCTTCTTGTCTTCCTTGACATCTTCATAGTCAAAATACGTGTCCAGAGCTCTAATCCAATCTAGAAGCTCTTCAACATCCAGGTTTCCCTCATATACTGGAATGTCCATTTTCTCCCTAGGAATCATTCTTACAACAACCCTAATCAGACGTTCATTTGTTGCATCCTCTACTGCAACTTCTTCTCCTTCATGTCCAACTTCATCTTCACTTTCAGATTCATTGACATCTCCAACACCGGCTGTGCGCCTCTGTTTTATTTTCACGTCCATGAGTCTGGCACATATGTTATGCATCTCTCTTTCTATGGCTGTATCAGGCACTTGCCTACCCCTTGCTCTTGGTATTTCCCTCTCCTATGGCGGATCGGGTGTTTGCTTGTCTCTTCTTCTCGGCGGCATGGTAAATCTTTCTTTTCCCTGCTACAGAAAGAAAATAAATCTTTCTAGGCTCTGATACTAGAAATGACGCAGATATTCTATCAACCCTCGGGTCGACGTCCGCTCACAGAATCATTCTTTATCTCCTTTGATCTGGATCGAATCTTTCGATTCCTTACTGGAATCTCGTTCCTATCGATCCACAGGTCCTTTCGGAAGCTCCCCTGTGCAAACAACACTAGGTGCGATCTCCACCTTCTCCGTGCGACCATCGTGCTATGACCAAAGCCTAATCAAGAAGGCACTTGTCGCAACTCGCCACTTCACAAGTCAAAGGGTTGAACTCTCGTTCCCTTATCTCACGAATCCCTGAGACGCGAGAGGTCAACGGGGTGTTGACTCCTTTCACTAGGTGACATGTGTCCGCCTGTTTATCACCCGAGCCTACCTTGTGGTTCTGCCACGTGTCCCTCGTGCCCAGCTTCAACACTTCGCAACTTCGCTTCCCAAAACACTGCTTCCTTTGTATCCCAACACCCGAAGTGTCGAGATCCAAAACTCCTCGATACTCCTTATCACAACTCGCGACTTCGGGGTTTTTGGGACTTCGGATCTCGTGACTTTGCGACTTTTCCTTACGAGTGTCCGAATCTCCAACTACGAAAACCCAAAATTCCGATTCACCGAAATGGTTGATGGCGTCCTTACCCCGTACTTATATCGCGTCTCGCGATTTTTAGGAATCTCAGGACAAAAGTCTCGACCTCCTATCCTCTGAAATGTCGAAATGTTGAATTCTGACTCATTATTAATACTTGCCCCACAACGAAACTTCTCGCTCTGTCGGGACTTCGCACTTCACGATTTGGTGAATCTTGATGCAAGGTTCTCGGTCCTTCAACTCGTGAATCCCCGAAGTGAGAATTCACGAGTGATCCAACAGCCCTTGTCGACTTGGATCCTACGGTCCTATTTCTCTTTCGCTTGCACTTGAAGAATACTTACTGTAACTTCCCTACTCCTCTGCAAAATCTTACGGCTCTTGGAACTTCACGAATTCTCCATGGAGAATTCCGACCGTCCAATTCCTCTTTGACAACTCCTATGAAATGAACAAGGTATTCCTTCACGGAACTTGTCCACCCGCAAAACAACTTTTCTACGCCTCCTTCCAACACTTCAAGGCACTAGCCCTCTTGAGCCTTTCTTCGATAACTTTGAAGACTCTATCCCTCCTGAGCTTGCTTGAAAATCCTCAAGTACTCTGGGGATAACTCTTGCGCGCACTCCTTACAACACTTCTTCAAATGCGCTTTAATATTTGAACCTCTTCGACTCTGTGCACTCCTTGCAACAACAGTCTTTCAACAATTTCCTCAGGTTGTAAGCTCTGAGACTCTACTCAGCCTGTGCACACCTTGCATGTCTCCTGTGCTTAACTTGCACTTCCGTGAGAATGAGAACAATGTTACCCCTCCCGAGCTTTCAGAGATGAAACTCTGAACCCTTGTCAACGCACTCCTTGCGGACAAACTCCACTGCACTCCTTGCAGGAATTTTACTCACTCAGGTTGATAAACAATTGAAACTCATTCCTTACTCTCTCTCTTAGATTTCAAACATTCAACAAGAAATCATTCATACATAGCGTAACAGAAAATGCATAACAAAAAGAGTAAAATAGCTATAAGCATAGCATTCAATATGCATACTCAGAGAATATCACAACACCATAAGTCTGAATCAAAGCTTCATGTATTAATTCAGGACCTCTGTACATGGGTGTTCTCAAATACAACTCTCTACTTCTTCCTCTCTATGCTCTATGCTCAATTGACAATGTTAATGTTACAAAATGATACAATATGAGGGTGTCTATAGTCGGTTATCCCTCTGCTCCTAAAACTGTCTAATCTGGAATTCAAAGCTACTTACTTACATTTATTATACATAAATGCCTCTACCTACTATAGACGAGAGCAAATCGCTCAAGGTCTGTTTACAATCTACAAGTGCCCCTCCACTTAATTATTTCATTTAATATACACACATTTATTTCAAAACATTTCAAAACACTTTTGACAACGTGTTGAAATGCGCTGGTGCTTGTCCCAGCTGTCTTCCACCTCCGCATGTGCTTGCTACTTATGATGCTCTTGCATCAACTTACAACCCCAATAAATCCACCAACATATGTGGTTGGGAATAAGCCTAGTGAACATAATGCAAAATCTATGAATGCCATCTTGTGCGGTCTATCAAAATATAAGTTTTCAAGGTGATGCATTGTGCATAGACAAAAGAAATTTGGTACAAGATTCAAAATATATATGAAGGCGATGACAAGTAAAGAATGAAAAGCTCCAAACTCACAGAAGACATTTTGAGAGCCTGAAAATGAAATACGAATAAAATTTTGCAATCTATCTTCTCCATGTGGATGAAAGTCTCAACACCATCAGAGGACTTGGTGAAAAGGTTGAAGAACTGATAATTGCACAAAATGTGTTAAGTCCATTCCCCTTAATATTTTATGCCAAATTTTCCGCCATTGAAGAAATGAAGGATCTTGATTCATTAACAATGGATGAATTGCATGGGATCATGACATCATATTAAGTGAGGATAGGGAAAGAAAATCCATCAATGAAAGAACAAACTTCAAAGCCTAAAATAAGAAAAAGAAGAAAGAGCATGAATGAAGTGATAGATCCAACAATGAATCACATGCAATGGAAGACCATTTAGTGAGGAAACTCAAGAAAGGATCCATAAAATATAAAGGTAAGCTTCCCTTTAAGTGCTTTAATTTTGGAAAAGTAGGATATTTTTTTGATAAGTGTCTATATGCAAAGGATGAAAGTAGTGATAATGAAGAAGACCATACTGTAAATAAATGGAGAAAACATCAACAGCACAAAAAGAACCACAAATAGGACAAACATAAAAAGAAGAAGAACTCTTATAAGAAGAACAATAATCTATACTCAAAAGTAGGTGTTAGTGACTCGTCTGAAAAAAGAAGTGAAAACAATTTATATAGTGATAGATAAGAAACTCTTTCTATGGAAATAGAAACAAATATTGATGAAGATAAACAGATAGAAACGATGGAATTATAAGAAGAGGAAAATTACAAAACAAATGGGGAAGTGAAACTTGAAGAAGAACTTATTTGTGCCTTAAGAGAAATAAATAAGCTTAGGAAAAAGAAATTGAAACAAAAGGAGCAGCTGTAAAAATATCAAGAAAAGGATCGTGATTTAAAATCCAAAATGTTATAAAGCCATGAAGAAACAAGGAAGACTATTATCATCCTAAAGATCCAAATAGAAGAGGAAAAAGGATGCAAGATATGGTGAGAATCCAACTAAAGAAAAAGGAAGAATATTATTAAGAGATAAAATCTAAAATTGTTTCCTTAAGAAAGGAATTGGAGAAAACAACTATTAAGTTTAATAAAAGCCTAAATTTTGAAAAGAGTAATGAAACCTTAGATAACATCATTAATTTTCAAAGGTCTCCATTCATTAAGACAGGTCTAATATATGATGTTGTTGTTTCCTCCCTACCTACACCTAGCCTTACTACAACAAGGGGAGTTTTATTTGTTGCAAGTGGAGTTTAGGCTAGTTTTCCATAAGAGAAACCTATTGCCGATTGTGTCGAAGAGATTGATGAGTTGCATGTTCCTCACATGGCAGAATTTGAGCATACATAGATGCCAATATGTCAGGTTGTTCTACTCTAGTAAGTGAACTTTACCCTGAGCCTACTTCCTATGATCATCTAACACAAAAATTTGTGCCCTATCATCATCCTCACCATAAAAATCTAAGGAATAACAATCATCATTTTAGATCTTTGCAGAAGAGACATGAAAGATAGAATTGTGGACTAGTGTCGACTACTAATATAGATTGTGGTTGGATTAATGTATGGTCATGGAATAATTTGACCATGTGTCTTAGGAATGTATATCATCGTGTATCATCGGTTGTACAATCATGTATTGTTCCTCTTACTTACTGATGATTTTCTTAGACGTGGTCAATTGAGGATTGACCTGACATGATAGTCAATTGGAGCTTCAAATGAGTGCTTAAGGAGAAGAAAAAATTTAAGGGGAGAATCCCTTTTCCATTGATGTAAAAGGTGGAGAGTTGCATATAGAGGAATAATTCTCTATATTCTTGGGAGAGTGAAAACATGGGGATAATTCTTTCTATGCATGGTGGACTATGTGTTTCATTGCAAGATTTCCATCAATGACAAAGGGAGAGATTGTTGGAATTATTTTCGTTGATGTTAAAGGAATAATGATGTCATTGATGTCATATTATAAAATTACAATACACAACATTTCCAAGATTGATTTATATATATAGGTCTAGAAGTATATTAAAAAACAGGTGCATGTGAAATAGTAAAAAGTGAAATGGTGGTTTCAATCCCATTAGTTTGGGGTATTTTCCCATGGTATTGGGAATTAATTATTTAATTAAGGGACATTTCCCTTCATGAAGGGTTATGAAAAAATATAAAAAGATAAATATTTGAGAGAAAGTGAGAGTGTAAAAAAATGGATTAACAAAGATTGAATTGAGAAATCAATTTCAGGTCATATTGACATTTTTGCGATAAAGTTTTTTATAAGATGTTTCAGACCTTTAGATTTTTCAAAGATAGAGGAGAGATATTGGTGCACATGTGGTAATAATTTCATATGCTATTTCTCTATACTTTCATAGATATGCTTTGTGGAAGTTAGGGTTCTTGAATTCTCCTAAAATTAGTTTCAAACAAGCCATCTTGGAACTTTTGTTATAACTTATTTTCTGGGATATTTCAGACTTTGATATTTTGCAGAGATAGATGATAGATATCAGTGTACATGTGGTAAAAATATTAGATGTTGTTTTTATACACTTTAAAATACATGCTCTATGGAATTTAGGGTTTCTAAATGCTCCTGAAATCTGTTTCAAACAGGTTAACTTGGCACTTTTGCTATAACTTGTTTTTTGGGATGTTTTAATCCTTGATATTTTGCAAAGACATAGGAGACATACATAAGTACCTCAGGTAAAAATGTTAGAATCAGATTTTCAAAATTGGATATGTTTCATATTGTACAAGTTCGTTCCTGGGAGAGGCCCAAAACAACAAGCTTTGGGAAAGTTGCCATTTGGAAATTTAAATTTTGGTTAGACCTGGTAAAGGAAGAAGTAGCAAGTAGACCTGGTGAATGTAGAAGTAGTGAGTAGACCTAGTAAAGGGAGAAGAAAAAAGAAGAATTGGTGAAGGTAGAAATAGCAAGAAGACTTGGTGAAAGTTGGTGTAGCTCAAAGATTGGTTTCTCTTGCTAAGTTGGTGCTTAGCGATGGAGATTGGCATCTCCAGTAGATTGGTGTCTATGAATATTTGTAAGAGTAGGTTGGTTCCTACCAAGATTTGGGCTAGTGGGGATTGGTGTCTCTAGTAGGTTGGTAACTACAAACATTTTTAATAGTAGGTTGATGCCTACAAATAATTATAAAGATAAGTTTCATGGTTTTCTCCTGAAAGGGTTTCCACGTAAATCATGTGTTCCATGATGTGATTTTTTTCTTATGGTTGATGAATGTTTGAAAAAGAAAAAAAATTGTCTTATACTAATTCACCCCCCCTCTTGGTATAATTTTATGCTCAACACCCTAATCTAAAAAATGATATAGAAAAAATAGAAGAGGGGGTTGAGATATCTAACCTAGAATTTGTAGAATCCAAATCTGACGGTAGGAATGAAAGATATGTGTCCTAAACATTTTGGGCCACATAGGCAACTTGAACTCAAACTCATCCAATTTAATTTCAAATTTGGTAGTACCTCCCTATTATCCTTTGCTCCATACAACTTCATATTAGTCATGTTTGATATGCCATTTGCATTGTCAACTTCATTGTTTCAAGCTCTTCCCCATGATATCAATGGATTTTTGTGATTAGGTACTTCATTTGGGAGATCCTTTTCCCCTTGAATTTCAAATGTATGTAAAATGAATTTAGGAACTCATTTTTTTATTTCGTCTACACCATTGGTTTCATTTTCACATGCACTTTTAGTTGTAGTATTATTTCCATGTGAGCATTTGTTTTTCATGGGAGATATGTTTCTTTCCATTATTTCAATAAGCTCGGTGTTGATCCTTCATGTATAATTATGAAAACTAATATAGAGTTTTCATATTCCCTCTAATCATGTTTAATTTCCCTTTGCTACCCATTGTATATGCTTGTAGGAACACACCCCCTTGGGTTTGGTAAAGTGTATTAGCCCATTCACCTTTGCATTTTCCCTTTTTGGAAGTAGCACTCCACCTACATGGGTTGTCATGGATTAGTACCCCATTTCATGTTATCGCCATTATTTTTGTTTCACCATTAGGATTTGGTGTCCATATAATCCATGCCCCATAGTTAGCCTCATGCTTCTTCTCACCATGATTATTGACTAGTTTCAATAAACTCCCAGGAGGTTTGATTATATATTGTCATTCTTTGCTACACTTCACTACATGTCATTGGCCCTTCACCTCATCCATACTATGAATATCACTTGCATTGTTTCATCACCGCTCATCTACCACCATGGATATTAACATTAATTCCCACCCATTGGTTGCTTCAATTTTCCATCGTTCTCTTGATTTGATTGATTTGGTCACCTCTACATAACTGATCTCCTTACTTGTACCAATATCCCAATTCATTCATTCATTTGGGAAACCATAAAAGTGCTCATTAGCACTCTTTCAATGTACATAGTATCATTTCAACAACATCCCTAGTCACCTTTGTTCAGAGCATCCTTCAATGGGTTACCCTTTGTTGTGGCCACAACAACACCCCTTTGCTTTTTCTTTTACAAGTGAAAGGAAAGGATCCCCCTACTAAATTTTTAATCCTATTTCTTGTTCCTCTATTACTTGAACCTAATGCTATTTCTTTTTCTACCTTGAGGGAGTTGGGGTTTGATCCTGATTGATGATTGTTTTGATGGAGATTTATTATCTCTTTTGAACTTATGATTTCAAATGTCTTCATGAGTCTTATTTTCCCTATGATTCTATCATTGACGTTTGGATGATGGAATTGACACATTATATTCATACCTTTACATATTCCAAAGTGCTTGATGATCTTGTGTGGCTGTAGAGTTTCTAGTGCATGTATTGAATGAGTTTGATGTTGGTTATTAATCATTTTTCTGAGTTACTTATTCAAATTTTGCATACTATTGATAGCATGTGGTGCCTAACATCTTCATACTTATACTCTCATGTATTGGGAAACTTTTAGCCTGAATCATATGGTTACTAATCCTTTTTAAATGCTTCATCACCAGAGTGAAACTCTCTTGAGCCATCGATATTTTCCCTCAGTAGATAGTCAGATCGTTTTCATGCGACAATATTTGGGTTGCAAATTTGATGGTAGGTGTTAACACTCTGAACGATCTCCTTCTGACTCTGAATGGATTTTAATCTTGATCGTCACTGAAAGGACGATCCAGATATTCCATGTGCAAAATGAATCCATGGGTGGATATTCTTTGATACCCCTTGTCGATAGCATGAAACTCCACAAGACTTCTACACGACAAATAATCAACTCTGAATTCATATCATCACCCCTTTTTCGGGATTTAACCTTCGGCACATAAATCGAAGAAGGAATATTATTTTCTTCGATCCCTTTTCACTAGAGAGTTGGAGTTAGCTGTGAAATGGATCCTCTCATGGACGATGTAGATTTCTCTAAATCCATTGAATGACTAGATCTTACTCTCAGAGTTAATACGTCAGTATGGGAATTGAACTAGAGATAGGAAGACTCTGATGCGAGGCTTAGAACACACACTATACTATTTTGGGGGTCTGATGGAAAATTGATCAGAACCATTGATATGGCGGTATTTCTCTTTTGCAAGTTCAAGAATCAATGGTCCAAATTAACCCATGGGCCTAGTCAATGGTTGTTGAGTGATAATTTTTACACGGCCGTAAAGTTTTCTACAGGTGTCAGAATGAGGCTCGTGATACCTCATTGGAAATTTATTGGGAAGAGGAATGAAATGGTATAGGTATCTAGGCCTAACATCTTAAACAAGGAACTTAAAATGCAAACAACAACATACCATGGATTTGGGGCGGGGGGGGAATCACTCATACCAACTTCAAACAGTCGTATCTGGAGTTACGGGCGATGAAATAAGGCCCAAGAGGGCTCAATGGAAAGATGGAGCAGAGAATAACATGATAGGATAGAAATATATAGTAGAATGAGAGCGAAGAAGGTACAAAAATTAAAAACACATACAGAACCCAAATTTTATTGAAGAACTGACTATGAAAACTTCAACAATCATATCTTGAGCTATGGGCAACGAAATTGATCCAACAATAGCTCAACAGAAAGATAAGATAGAGGAGAATAATCCAGAAGGATATGAATCAATAGGAAGCAGCCATAAATTCATAAAAACTTTCAAGGAACAAAAGAAAATGCCAATGGACAAAGTCAATGATTATTTTTAAGCGAACATCATTTGTAAACTGTTTGAGCATGAAAATAATGACTCGTGTAACACAACCAACCCCTAAATACCCTTTCTAGGGATGGGGCATAATTTTTTTTTTCTTCCTAACTATCTCGAATCCTAACTCTGGGATCTTCGTTGGTTATTGCTTGCCATGAGCTTTCTAACAGTTGCCACCACACTAAAATCCGAGCTCAGGTCTATAAGTTATGGCCTCTTGAAGTTACCTGGGGCATTATTTGTTGGAGTCTTCGATGTTCGACGCTGAACATACCCTTTTCCTAATCCCCGAAGTCCCAAAATATCGCCACGTGGTCTTATCCATTCGACGATCGACATTCAACATTTTACCTTGAACGTCCCTTTATTTCAGAGTTCAGTGGTCGATATCCTACGTTTTTAGTGTTTCGACAATCAGTGATTGTTTTTTAACATTCGACATTCAGAGATTGAGGATATTCATTGAGCATCCCTTTTACCATAATATGCCCAAAACTCTTGAAATCTCGCCACGTGGCCTTGGCCCTTCGGTGATCGGAGTCCGACATTTTATGTTGGACGTTCCTATATTGTACCACGCCCAAAATCTTTCAAACTCCTGAAGTTATCCAAATTCTTGGAGTCTCGAACGTGTCACCAACCATGTTGGTCAGGCGGGCATGAATCAGAGGATGACACGTGGGGAGGGTCAAGGGGTGACATGTGTCCTCACAAGAGGAATGACACATGTCATGCTCTAACATACCTAAGGCATATGTGAATCGTCCATATTTGGGTGACACGTGGAACGCGTAATGTGGGTCCACATCTCCTTAAATGACATCAAGATGCCACATCATCTTGGACTGATGGCCACCAATATCTTTGATCTCACGGTTAGTATGAGTCCATGTAGACCCATATATCTATGTCTCTCGTTAATTCATGGATCCAATATTCAAATCTTTCCAACTTCCCTCATCGCAAATCCTCGAAGAGCTGAGTCTCTGGACTCTCTAATCTAGAACCAAGTGTCCTCATTCTACCAATGACTGAGATTTATTTCAACTTCTGCGAATTTGGTGGATTTCACACATCGTAGACTCTAGGCCAGGTTCCTCCAGAGTACAAAGTCTCCAGACTACAGGATCACTTTCCACGTACCCACTCATCCAACGGTCCCAGTTCAATGGACAACCTTTGACAGTGGACAAACATGACCACATGTCACTCCACGACGTGTTCTCAGTTAGTTGGGTAATTGAGGGTGATTTATTAGATCAACAACTAAGAGGATTCTCTAAGGATCCAAAGATCAAAGGTCCACATCACTTTGGCAGTTTGGCATTCGAAAATTCGACATGTATCTCTCGGATTTCACTCCGGACCACGTCGGATCTATTGCCACATGTACTTAGCATTTACGGCCAGGATTTACTCTGGCTTGCAGAGATCTGGTGAAACTCACACGTCCTTATATCATCGAATACTCAGAATTTCAGATAACTGTTGATATGTGGACATGTGTCCCTCCTTTTTCAACGATCCTAATTTACTCCGTGACTCCGACATTCGGGAGTTTTTAGCAGTAGACCACTCCTATTTTCTCGAAGTAGGAGTTCACTGAAGCACTTAATGCTTCCCTTCCTAATTATGATCTAATGACTGAGAGGGATATGCGTTGGATCCCTAGATCGACGATCCTTGTTAATTCACGACTTCGACCTTCAGTTATTTTCGAGGGTCATGGAATCATAATTTTCGAAGTCCCGAAGATGAAAGAGCTAGCCCCTTTTGGACTAGCGAAGGGTTCCCAGGACCTCTTCACATGGGTCTCTTGAAAAATCTTGTGGGCTAAGCGCAAATCCCTTTTGCAACAAATGGTTTAAGGACATGGGCATGAGCCCTCGGTCAAATGGGTGGATAGTCTGAAGGGAAAATTTGCTTCTCCCACAGAGATGAACTTGACATTCACGCTAAGGAGAATTCAAAAGATCAACATGACTTAGGTGTTTTAGTTACTCCTACCCCATCTCTCCTGCGGACTCCCATCCCATGACTCTCTAGCAACTAAACTGAGATAAATCAAAGATCATATAGATATAACAGTTTACAGAAAAGAAAGAGAATTTCTAATAACTGTTCAAATACTGAAAGACTTAATCATAAACACATACATTTAATCATCACATCCAATATATTACACAGATTATGAAAATACTTATCAGAACTGGAAAATGTGAAGCAACTGTTGAAAGGGGTGCACTTTTCTTCCCAACCATAGGCACAACCACTCCTATCGGATTTACCATTGGTCACCCCCGAGCTAGACCATGATGCTCTGAGAAATATTCTTTCTCTTTGCTCCATGACAGTCAGGGATGAAGGTTACTCTCCTCCTCCCACAGGAAATTGGCAACTGGTTTTCTCTACACCAAGAAAAGAGGTATGCATGAGTACTTTCTTAGTCACTAGTCAACCTCGTTTATCAACTTGTATCCAAACCCTACCTGTGGATTCTTTCAGCCAAAATGAGCTTACTAATCATATTTTCCTCTCAACTCCAGAGTCGAAGTATGCTTCTCTTCTCTTCTTGGGAGAGTGTTTTCTCTACTCTTCTATCTAACAGATCTATTTTTGTTCTCAAATTACCTCCTTTCTTACCTTCCTCAACAAGGTTTCATGGGTTTAAATCCCAATTTGTGGTCAGGCCTGGAAGCCTTACAGATGGGTACCCTTCCCCATCTCCTCATTAATTATTGAGGATGACCTTCATGTTGGGTATGTGTTATATTCTTTGCACGTGTGTGTGTGGGTGCGTCAGATAGGACAACTGCGTCTGACGATCCCTCAATGGATTTTGCTATTTTTCTATTTTTGTTATTTTTAGCGATTTTGCTATTTTTAGCGGTTTTGTAAATTAATCATGAATTAAGGGATTAGGGTTTTCTTATCTACGAAACCCTAATTTATATATATATATATATATATATATATATTGTATAGTGAATGGTGAAATGTGATATAATGAATATAAGAAAGGTTTTCCCAGTTGAAGGTTTCCGGTATAAATCTCTGTGTACTATGTGAATGAGCCATTGATCAAATTATGTTTTGCTTAAGAATCTATATGCATTGCTTTACTTCACAGGTTTAAAACTTACATGTGGTATCAGAGCTCATTTTTGGCTTAAGAGGGATGCCTTTGTTGTTGAGGGTTTTCCTCGGTCTTGATATATCAAGTTTATCTTGGGTCTGTGATAAACCTGGGTTTAGTGGGATATTTTGCAGTGGTGATTTGAGTGCAGAAAGAGGAATGGAAAGTTCTTCTAGAATCGAGATAGAGAAGTTCAACGGTAAAAACTTTTAGCTATGGAAGATGAAAATGGAGGACCTTCTTATAGACAAAGAACAATGGATCATTGTGGATCCTGATACACAGCCTACTAGTACACCGTCTACTAGCACACAGGCTACTGGTACACAACCTACCAGTACACAAACTACCAGTACACCACTAGTATGTCGAAGGAAGATTGGGAGAAGTTGGATAGAAGAGCAAGGAGTACTATTCGACTTTGTCTGGCAAATTCGGTGTTGTTGAATGTCTGAGGAGAATATATAGCCAAAGAACTATGGGGTAAGTTGGGGAATTTGTATCAATCAAAGTCCCTGGTAAACAAGTTGTTTCTTCGAAATAAGTTGTATCATATTAGGATGGAAGATGGAGATTCTGTGACAGAACATCTAAATTCCTTTAATACTCTGGTAAGTCAACTTGGCTTTGTTAATATTATGATTGTAGAAGAAGATAAGAGTATTACTTTTTTATGTTCTTTGCCAGACTCTTGGGATAATCTTCCTTCCTGTTGGGTATGTGTTATATTCTTTGCATGTGTGTGTGTGGGCACGTCAGATAGGACAACTGTGTCTGATGATCCCTCAACGGATTTTGCTATTTTTAGCGGTTTTGTAAATTAATCTTGGATTAAGGGATTAGGGTTTTCTTATCTACAGAATCCCTAAAAACATTGTATATATATTGTATAGTGAATGGTGAAATGCGATATAATGAATATAAGAAAGGTTTTCCCGGTTGATGGTTTCCGGTATAAATCTCTGTGTACTATGTGAATGAGCCATTGATTAAATTATGTTTTGCTTAAGAATATATATGCATTGCTTTACTTCACAGGTTTAAAACTTACATGTGGTATTAGAGCTCATTTTTGGCTTCAGAGGGATGCCTTTGTTGTTGAGGGTTTTCCTCGATCTTGATATATCAAGTTTATCTTGGGTCTATGATAAACCTGGGTTTAGTGGGATCTTTTGTAGTGGTGATTTGAGTGCAGAAAGAGGAATGGCAAGTTATTCTAGAATCGAGATAGAGAAGTTCAACGGTAAAAACTTTGTGCTATGGAAGATGAAAATGGAGGACCTTCTTGTAGACAAAGAACAATGGATCGCTATGGATCTCGGTACACGGCCTACTAGTACACCATCTACTAGCACACAGGCTACTGGTACACAACCTACCAATGCACAAACTACTAGTACACCACCTACTGGTATGTCGAAGGAAGATTGGGAGAAGTTGAACAAAAGAGCAAGGAGTACTATTTGACTCTGCCTGGCAGATTCGATGTTGTTGAATGTCTCAGGAGAATCTATAGCCAAGGAACTATGGGATAAGTTGGGGAATTTGTATCAATCAAATTCCCTAGTAAACAATTTGTTCCTTCGAAAGAAGATGTATCATATTAGGATGGAAGATGGAGATTATGTTAATATTATGATTGCAGAAGAAGTTAAGTGTATTACTTTGTTATGTTCTTTGCCAGACTCTTGGGATAATCTGGTTGTAGCAATAGGTAGTACCACTCAATCTACATTGAAGTATGAGGATGTAGTTGCATCCTTGTTATCTGAAGAGATGAGGCAAAAAAGAATGGATGGTCACAACACAGGTGCTTTATTTGTAAGAGGGTATACCCAAGACAAGAACCTTGGTAAGCCTTCGGGGTGGAGATCTAAATCTATAGGTAGATCTAAATCTACAGGTAGATCTAAGTCTCCATAAAAATCTTTGAGGAAATGCTGGAAGTGTGGTAAAACAGGGCATTATAAGAAAGATTACAAGTCTAAGAAGGTTGAAAAACCAAAGGGATCTGATAGTACCTCTTCCACAGAGGTGAAAACCTCCACTGAAGAAGGAGGTGATGTTTACCTAGCATCTACAAGTACACATGCAGACCATGATGTATGGTTGATCGACTCAGGTGCGTCATACCATATGACGCCTCACAGGGAGTGGTTCTCTGAATATGAAAAATATGATGGTGGTGATGTATTCCTAGGAGATGACTCGACAACAAAAATCTTGGGACGTGGAAGGGTTAAGTTACTACTAAAATATGGAAGGATTAGAACTCTCCCTGGGGTTCTTCACATTCCAAAACTTGACAGGAGCCTAATATCTGTAAGAAAGATGGATGATGTAGGAGTGGATACTGTATTTGGAAAGAACACTTGCAAGATGGTATGAGGAGCCATGGTGTTGATGAGGGGAGTTTGGTGTGGAACTCTATACAATTTGTTGGGAAGCACTTATACTAATGGGTGTAACATTTCTGTTGTCCTTAAGAAGACAAATAAAGAAGACAAGACCAATATCATCCCTGAAAAGAAGACCATGTTGTGGCATCAAAGACTGGGACATATTGGAGAAAAGGGCCTTCAAACACGACACGATAAAGGTATGGTTGAAGGTATGTCTAATTGCACTCTGGATTTTGATTTCAGCGAACATTGCATATATGGTAAACAAAATTGAGTAAGATTCCCATATGATGCTACAAGAGCAAAGGGGATCTTAGAGTTGATACACAGTGATTTGTTTGGACTTGTTCCTATTCCATCCCTAGGTAAATCTGTGTATTATGTTTAATTCATAGATGATTTTTCAAGGAACACATGGATTTATTTTCTTAGAAAGAAATCTGAGTTATTTGATAAATTTAAAGAATTTAAGGCTCTGTTAGAAAATTAGACAGAGAAGAAAATAAAGGTATTGAGAACAGATAATGGTGGAGAATTCTGCGGAAATGAATTCGAAGAATTCTGTAAGAAGTGTGGCATAGCAAGGTAGAAGACTACTCCATACACTCCTCAGTAGAATGGAGTTGCAGAAAGGATGAATAGGACACTGATGGAAAAATCAAGGAGCATGCTCAACGGTGTCGAGTTAGGACAAGAATTCTGGGCCGAGGCAGTGGATACAACATGTTACCTAATCAATCGATCACCTTCATCATCTTTGGACGATAAAACTCCACACAAGGTATGGTCTGAAAATAAATCCTCTCTTCAATATCTTAGAGTGTTTGGTTGTGATGCTTATGTACATGTTCCAAAGGAAAATAGGAGTAAGCTGGATAAAAAGGCTGAAAAGTGTATCTTTATTGGTTATAAAGATGGTGTGAAAGGTTATAAACTTTGGAACCCAAAAACCAAG
>ML799783.1:177436-188471 GCA_009831015.1 Picea engelmannii
AGGGATGATCACTGTGTATATTCCAAGCAGGTTGGTGATCACTTCATTTATGTAGTGTTGTATGTTGATGACATGTTGTTGGTAGGAAATAACATGGATGTTATCAAGGAGGTGAAATTGCAACAATCCTCCAAAATTGACATGAAGGATCTCGGTGTTGCTAACTTCATTATGGGAATGGAGATTAAAAGAGATCGTGCAAACATGAAACTCTGGTTGAATCAGAGAAAATATGTTGAGACAATATTGTAGAGGTTTAATATGCATGGAAGTAAACCGATCAAGGTTCCTATTCCTATAGGTGTAAAGTTATCTGTAGATTAGTGTCCCAAGTCACAACAAGAAGAAGACGACATGTCCCATGTTCCATATGCCAGTGCAGTTGGTAGTTTGATGTATGCAATGGTTTGTACTAGACCGGACATTACAGATGCAGTGGGATTTTTAAGCAGGTATATGTCAAAACCAGGGAAGGAGCATTGAACAACAATAAAGAGGGTCTTTAGGTATCTTCGTGGCACTACCAGTTATGGATTGTGCTACCAAGGAAGACCAGGATTGGACAGAGTGCTAGACATACATGGCTTTGTTGATGCAGACTGGTTTAGAGATCTGGATCATAGAAGATCTACAAGTGGGTATGTGTTTAACCTATTTGGAGGAGAAATTAGTTGGATGAGCAAAATACAGGTTGTAGTGGCACTCTCAACTACAGAAGTTGAATACATGGAAACCACTCATGCAAGCAAGGAATCAGTATGGTTACAAAGATTGTGTTCAGGTATTGGGTTGGTACAACAAGCACTGAGATTAGATTGTGACAGTCAAAGTGCAATCTTCCTAGCAAAGAACCTAACTTATCATTCTAAGACAAAGCATATTGATGTTCAGTATCACTTTGTGAGAGACATGGTTGAGGAAAAGAAGGTGTTGCTAGAAAAGGTTGACACTTTGAAGAATGTTGCAGATTCATTGACAAAGTCTGTGAGCACATAAAAGTTATCCTAGTGTAGAGTAACAATGGCCATTGCTTCCCTGGATTGTTGACTATATAATCCCTTGGACCCCTGGATGCAAAGAAAACAACAAGTGGGAGAATGTTGGGTATGTGTTATAATCTTTGCATGTGTGTGTGTGGGCGCGTCAGATAGGACAACTGCGTCTGACGATCCCTCATACTAGTGTTTTGTTTGTGTCGTGTGCACCGGGAACTTTCCCAGGGGGAGGGGGGGGGGCGTAGGTATGCTCCCCCTGGTTACGTGCAGCGTTCGAAAACGGGTGGTAGCCCGGGGCAGTGCCCTGATTTTTTTTTTTGGGGCGGTTTTTGCTATTTTTAGCGGTTTTGTAAATTAATCCCGGATTAAGGGATTAGGGTTTTGGTATCTACAGAATACCTAAAAACATTGTATATATATTGTATAGTGAATGGTGAAATGCGATATAATGAATATAAGAAAGGTTTTCCCGGTTGAGGGTTTCCGGTATAAATCTCTGTGTACTATGTGAATGATCCATTGATTAAATTATGTTTTGCTTAAGAATCTATATGCATTGCTTTACTTAACAGGTTTAAAACTTACACTTCCAACTACTAGTCTGACTTGTAATTCATTTCTGGATCAGAGGATTGTTGAGCAATTACACCTAGTAGGTACTGGTCTTGTGAGGGTTATCTCAACCATTCTTGGTTTCCCCTCACCATCTCTCTCATAGAATCCATTGTCTATCTTGGAAAACTTCCCACTTTCAGCAGTTGTGCAACACTTATCAAATTTCTATTAATAACAAAAAATTTATACATTGACCCTTTTATACAAAGGTTCATCAAATAAAACATTCACACATATTTAGTCTTCCATAGTCTCTTTTCCAGTTATAGTTATATTTATAAACTGGGGGAAACATGGGTATTACAATCCCATCGCCCTTAAAGGAACATCGTTCTCGATGTTCTATCTGCCAATGTGCTTTGTATGTACAAAAGTAAACAAAAATGGATATGCATGTCTCATGGCATCCTCCATTTCCCATGTAACCTCATATGGGCCAAAGTGTTTCCACGACACCTTGACCTGTGCAATGGTTCTTTTCCTGAGTGGAGTTTCCTTCCTGTCTATTATGCATTGAGGTTATGGAAGGAATTCTCCCTCAGGTTCCACCTGAATCATAGACTAGTCAATAATATGATTAGAATCATGTACATACTTTTTTAATAAAGAAACATGGAAAACATTATGTTCCTTCACTGTGGAAGGAAGTGATTTCCTATAAGCTACTGGTTACACTCTATCCAAAACTTCAAAGGGTCCACAATACCGAGGTGCGAGCTTGGCACAATCTCCCATCCTCAAAGAGATTTTCCTGGGTCTAACTCAGAGATACACATGATCCCCTTCTTTGAACTCTCTAGGAGTTATTTTCATGTCTGCATAAATCTTTTGTCTATCTTGAGATATCTTCATATTTTGCATGATCAGAATCACTTGTTGTTCCATTTCATTTAGCATATCTGGCCCAATTGTAACTCTAACTACCGGGTTTTTCTAGCTGATTGGAATGTTACATTTCCTTCCATAGAGGGATTCAAAAGGGCTCATTTTTAATGACTCTTGATAGCCATTGTTGTAGGAAAATTATACCAGTGGTAGGTAATCCTCCCACTTCTTGGGTTGATGCATTACATGCATCCTCAACTTGTCTTCTAATACTTGGTTTACCCTCTCTGTTTTCCCATCATCTTGAGGATGATAGGCTGTACTAAAGAGTATTTTTGTTTCAAAACCAACAAACAAATATTTCCAAAAGTTTGAAGTAAACTTTGTATCTCTGTCGGATATAATTTCCTTAGGAATGCCATGCAGTCTGAATATCTCTCTTATAAATATGCTCGCAATATCTGTTTCCTTGCAAGTTGACTTGATGGGTATGAAGTGAGCAACCTTGCTTAGTTTGTCCACAACTACCATGATGACATCATTCTATTTGGTTGATCTTGGTAATCTCATGATGAAATCCATGGAGATGGTTTCCCATTTCCATTTGGGAATTGGTAGGGGCTACAACAACCCTGTTGGGTGTCGGTGCTCTTCCTTGACTTGATGAAATTCTAGAAACTTAGCTAAGTAATCATCTATGTCATTTTTCAGTCTGGGCCAATAGAATAGTTTCCTAGTGGCCATGATCATTTTCTGATAACCAAGATGACCAGTATATGGTCTCTTATGTAGTTCATCCATTATGAACCTCTTCAAGTCTTCACAATTTGGAATATACAATCTTCCCTTGTAAGTCAGAAGGCCTTCATTAAGAATCTGATAAACTTCATACTTTAGCCCTGTGGGCTCTTGCTTTAGGTCTGGTTTCATGGTCTTGAAAAATGCATCTATTTCTTATGCAGTTTTGACCCTCTCTTTGATGTATGATTCACTGGCACTTACAACTGACAAGTGAACTACTTTCATACTAATACTAAGGGAATTAACCACCCTATTCTCCTTTCCTTTGATATGTTTGATTTCAAAATCAAACTCACTAAGCATTTCCATCCACCTATCTTGTCTCACATTGAGTTTTGGTTGGTCAAACAAATACCTCAACCCACTATGGTCTGTCATAAGTACAAATATTCTACTATGCCTCCACATTTTTAAATCATGCACTATGGCAGCCAATTCCATATCGTGGGTCACATAATTGACTTCATGCTCATTCAATTTTCTAGATTTGTAGCAAATCACATGTCCTTCTTGCATAAGGAATCCTCTGAGCCCTTCCTTGTAGGCATTTGTACACACAAGGAAGTCGTTGTCTGGGTCTGCAATATTCAGTATAGGCACATTGGTTAGAAGGTATTTCATCTCTTGAAATTTTTCTTCACATTTTGATGTCCAAATGAATTTAACCCCCTTTTTCTGAAGGGAGGTGATTGGGAAACCAATCTTGGAGAATCCTTTTATGAATCTCCTATAGTATCCTACCATGCCCATAAAGGATTTGATATCAAATACATCCTTTGGGGTAGGACAATCCATGATGGCTTTAATCTCGTCAGGATCAACTGCCACCCCTTCCTCAGAGATAACATGACCTAAGTAATGGACTTCTTTCTGGAAAAAGCCACACTTACTTTGATTAATAGCTTGAGATGTTCGTCACGATTTTCCCTATTCTTGGAATAGATTAGGATATCATCAATGAAATCCAACACAAACCTATCCAAGAAATTTCTGAATACGTTATTAATTAAGCACATAAAAGTGGTTGGTGCATTGGTAAGCCCAAATGGCACCACCACAAATTCATAGTGACCATATATTGTCCTAAAGGTTGTCTTGTGGATGTATTCTTCTTTAATTCGGACCTGATAGTATCCATACCTCAAGTCAATCTTGGATAATATTGTATCATCCCTTAATTTCTCGTAAAAGTCATCGATCCTTGGCAAGGGATACTTATTCTTGATGGTCATCTTATTGAGTTGTCTATAATCTATGCACAGTCTGAGTGTGCCATCTTTCTTTTTCAAAAACAAGGCTAGTGCTCCCCATGGAGACACACTAGGCCTAATGTATCCTTTGTCCCACATCTCCTTCAGCTATAGTTTGAGCTCAACTATATTTGGTGTACTCATCCTAATTGTTTTTCTTCTTCCAGTCTTCATGGGGTTTTGTCTTACTCTTGAATTGTTCATAGAAATACCTTGTTTTTCAAATAGTATCTTCTAAGGTCTTTGGCTCATCAACCTCAATTATGTCTCGGTAGGACTGAGGTAATCCACTAATAAATCATTTCATCTTTACCTTTTCATCCTTTATGTAGGGCACATACCTCATCATCTTGAGAAAATTGTTGTTATACTCATCTATGGTGAGTTGTCTCGGCTTGAGTTCATAGAACTCCTTGGTATTTCCATCAAAGTACTTTTCTAACATGCACTTCTTCTTGAAGTATTTCTGAAATTGTTTCCATGACAAGTCCTTCTCATGGAATCATTTCACATTCCTAAGGTCCTCCCACCAAATGGAAGCTTTCCCATTTAGGTTGAAAATGGTTATCCGAGCCTTTAAGTTTTTAGAGTAGTCATGAACTCTTAAGTACTTCTTCAAGCCGAGTAGCCAAACTTATGCTTCTTTCCCCTTCTTAATATCTCCATAGAAGGTGGGTGGTTTGGCTTTCTTGAATTCTTCAGGGTCACGACTCTTGGAATTTTCCTCTTCTTTCCTCTTGTTTGAGAATGGGAAGTAGTTTTGCCACTAGATGACTCCTTGGAGTTGTCAGTGGTCTCACCAGAGTAATGTTCCATTGAATGTCTCTTGGCTCCATGTTGGGACTTCTTTGAGGTGCTCCTCTTGGTGTGGCCACTTTCAGGACCATGCTTCTGTATCTCAGGTGGGCTTGGGGTTTTCTTGGTATGATGCATGTCTACATGACTGGAAGTTGGACCATGTTGTAGCTGCCTTTGTATATTTGATAGACTTTGCAGTAGGAATGCATTAATTTCAGTTTGTTTTTCCTGCTCCGTGATCAACCTTTCATTGCCTGCCTTATAACTATGTAATTCTTCCATGAGGCTTCTTACAGTTTTAGCCAAATATGGATGGGTTTCCACCACCCTCCTTTCATCATATTCTTCCTCTCTATTGTGGGATCTCTCTCGCAACTCCTGATGTGTCACCATCCCTTATGATGTAGTTTTCCCTGATGTTCATTGACTGCTTGAGTGTTGATAGAACATTTTTTGTTAGGTACTAATCTACTAGCTCATGAACAACACATATTATTGCAATAGTGAAGTCAACTTCTTTATTTGGAAACATTAGCAATATATAGTGCAGACTCCCAAAACATCTATCAATAGTAGAAGGTTTTTTTCCTCTCTTCAGTAGAGGTTCAGACAAGTTTCTTATAGAAGGGGGAGTAAGGTAGGGTGTTACCCCATAAGTTCTCTGATACCAATTTGTAACACACCCAACCCCTAAATACCCTTTCTAGGGATGGGGCATCAAATTTTTTTTCTTCCTAACTATCTCGAATCCTAATTCTGGGATTTTTGTTGGTTACTGCTCACCATGAGATTTCTAACGGTCGCTATCACACTAAAATTCGAGCTCAAGTCTGTAATTTATGGCCTCCTGAAGTTACCCAGGGCGTTATTGGTTGGGGTATTCGATGTTCAGTGCTAAACATACCTTTTTCCTAATCCACGAAGTCCCGAAATTGCACCACGTGGCCTTAGCCATTCAACGATCAACGTTCGGAATTTGAATGTCCCTTTCTTTCAGCGTTCAATGATCGACATCCTATGTTTTCAGCGTTTCGGAGATTGACGATCGTCGTTGAATGTTCGATGTTTGGCAATTGGAAATCTTCGTTGAGCATCCCATTTACCATACTATGCCCAAAACTCCTGAAATCTCACCACGTGGCCTTGGTCCTTCGACGATCGATGTTCGACATTTTATGTTGGACGTTCCTACATTGTAACATGCCCCAAATATTTCGAACTCTCAAAGTTATCCAAACTCCCGGAGTCTCGAACATGTGACCAACCATGTTAGTCAGGTGGGCACGAAGTGAAAGCTGACACATGGTGAGGGTCAAGGGGTGACATGTGTCCTCACCAAAGGAATGACATGTGTCATGCTCTAATAGGCATAAGGGGTGTGTGAATCATCCATATATGGGTGACATGTGGCATGCGTAATGTGGCTCCATGTCACCTTGAATGATGTCAAGATGCCACGTCATCTTGGACTAATAGCCACCCAGATATTTGATCTCACGGTCAGTATGAGTCCACGTAGACCCAGATATCTATGACTCTCATTACTTCGCGGCTCCAGGCTTCAGAGCTTTTCAACTCCCCTCATTGTGAATCCCTGAAGAGCTAAGTCTCCAGAGTCTCTAATCTCGCAACAAGTTTCCTCATTCTACCAACGACCGAGATTTATTTCAGCATTCGTGACTTCGAAGAATTTCACACTCCATAGACTCTGGGCCAGGTTCCTTCGGAGTACAAAGTCTCCAGACTACGAGATCGCTTGCCACATACCCACTCATCCAATGGTCCCAGTTCAACAGACAACCTTTGACAGTGGACAAGCAGGACCATGTGTCGCTCCATGATGCATACCCGGTCGGTTAGGTAATCGAGGGTGGTTTCTTAGATCGATGACTGAAAGGGTTCCCAAAGGATATGAAGATCGACAGTCCACATCACTTTGACAATTCGACATTTGTGATTTAAATGTGTATCTCCCGACTTTCCCTCCAGACCACACTGGATCTATCGCCACGTGTACTTAGCATCTACGACTAGGATTTACTACGTCTTGCAAAGCTCCGGTGAAACTCGTGCATCCCTATATCACCGAATACCCAAAATTTTAGATAATCATTGATATGTGGACATGTGCCCCTTCTTTTTCAACAGTCCCGATTTACTCCGTGAATCTGACATTCGGGATTTTTCGGCGATAGACCGCTCCTATTGTCTCGACGTAGGACTTCGTCGAAGAACTTAATGCTTCTCTTCCTAAGTCTGATCTGACATCTGAGAGGGATATAGGCTTGATCCTCGATTCAATGACCCTCGTTAATTCATGAATTTGACCTTCAACTATTTTCAAGGGTCGTGGAATCATAAGTTCCAAAGTCCCGAAGCCGAAAGAGATAGCCCCTTTTGGACTAGCACAGGGTTCCCAGACCCTCTTCACATGAGTCTCTTGGAAAATATTGTGGGCTAAGCGCAAATCCATTTTGTAGAAAAGGGTTTAAGGACATGGGCATGAGCCCTTGGTCAGATGGGTGGATAGTTTGAAGAGAAAACGCCCTTATCCCACATATATGAACTTGACATTCCTACTAGGGAGAATTCAAAGGATTGACATGAATTAGGCGTTTTAGTTACTCCTACCTCGACTCTTTTGCGGACTCACATCCCATGACTCTCTAGCAGCTAAACTAATATAAATCAAATATCATATAGATATAACAGTTTACAGAAAACAAAGAGCATTTCTAATAACTATTCAAGTACTGAAAGACTTAATCCTAAACACAGACATTTCATCATGACATCCAATATATTACTTAAAGTATGAAAATACTTATCAGAAGTGGAAAATGTGAAGCAACTACTGAAAGGGGTGTTTGTTTCCTCCCAACCATAAGCACAACCACTCTTATCGAATTTACCATTGGCGACCCCTGAGCTAGACCATGATGCTCTGAGAGAGATTCTTCCTCTTTGCTCCACCACAGTCAGGGAAAAAGGTTACTCTCCTCCTCCCACATAAATTGGAAATTGGTTTTCTCTACTCCAAGCAAGGAGGTCTGCATGAGTATTTCCTCATTCACTCTTCAGCCTCGTTTATCATCTTGTAGCCAAACCCTTCCTGTGGATTCTTTTATCCAAAACAATCTTACTGCTCAGCTTTTCCTCTAAACTCTAGAGTCGAAGGATGCTTCTCTTCTCTTCTCGAGAGAGTGTTTTCTCTACTCTTCTATCTCGCAGATCTATCTTTGTTCTCGAATTACCTCCTTTCTTGCCTTCCTCAGCAAGGTTGCGTGGGTTCGAATCTCAATTCATGGTTAGGCCTGGAAGCCTTACAGATGGGTACCTTGCCCCATCTTGTCAATAACTCTTGAGGATGGCCTTCCAACTACCATCCTGACTGGTAATTCATTTTTGGTTCAAAGGACTGTTGAGAAATTACACCTAGTAGATACTGGTTTGGTGAGGGTCATCTCAACCATTTTTGGTTTCCCCTCACCATCTCTCTTAGAATCCATGGTCTATGTTGGAAAACTCCCTTCTTTTAGAATTTGTGCAACACATATCAAATTTCTATTAATAACAGAAAATCCATACATTGACCCTTTTATACAAAGGTTCATCAAATCAAACATTCACGCATATTTAGTCTACCATAGTCTCTTGGCCAGTTATAGTTATATTTACAAACTGGGGGAAACAGGGGTATTACAACTCGTGAGTCTATTTAGATTCTCTTTGTAATGATAACATGTTCATTTTTGAAATGTGAGAAAATTAACAGAAGGAAAAAGAAACGAACAGTCATACGAACCAAGAGTCTCTCTCATGACTTATAAAAGAGAACTCATAGCATAGAGAGAAGACGCTTTCCCTTTGTAAAAAAGGATGGTACTATTACTTTTGAAGAATAAAGAGCATGAGGCATTTGGTAAATTTGTGGCTTTGGTGAATGTACATGAGACTATTCTTTGTGCATTTGTCTTCTATTTGAGTAGATAGGATTTTGTTGTATGAACTATTTCTGCAATTTGTTATGTTTTCTTGTGTTGTCACATGCTTCCTCGTGGGTATAGAAATGATTCTATAAATGTATTTTTCAACTATTTTTCTATTCATGTGTAGCATTATTGATTTCATTTATCATTAGAATACATGAACTATTTCTGGTTCTAATGGTTATCTTTCGTTGTACTCATTTTATTAGTTTTTCTCCTAGGATAGACTAGAATTAGCTAGTATTAGATTAATTTTCTTTGATGTTATATTAGACTTTGGATTAGATATAACTCTTTGGGGGGAGGTTCGATGTCTTTCCCCTTTTTATTCTTTTAATTCTGAGCAGCAGTGAGGCCCATATACTTGTTGGAAACACTACTCCAAACAAAAGTAGGTCTGATTAGGACTTGCCATTGGAAAATTCTCCCCATCTTCTTGACTGGCCATTTGACCCATCAACACCCTTAGATTATTTATATTTCAATCCTCATCCCATATTGATTCCATTTATAAACATCATTGTGTCCCACTCATTTTAGTTTGTCTTTCCTGGTCACCAGTGGTATTCATCCTCTAGTTGTCATCATAAGCCATCTTCTCACTATCGATTATTATTCTTGGAGTTATACAGTTTGTTTTTTTTAACAGAAATGGTTGGAGGATTTATATATTAAAAAAATAACAACATAAATTCAAAAATTACATATGGCAGGGTGAGAGAACCTCTGTTGCTTCCATAAGAGTCTAACTGTCTATGGAGGTCTATAGAAACTATATCAGCTAGTACATAAGAGCTACAGTTTTTCCACATAAATATGGAAACATACAAGTGCAAAAGCAACAAAATTTTAAAATTCAATTGAAACCTGATTAATGATTTAGAGAAATCTCAGGGTCTTCCTGATGTTCCGCCTGTCGTGTTGCTGGATTAACCTATGTTGGGTTCGTCTCTTCATGGTGGAGGTCTACATGTCCTGGTGATGAGGGGACCGAGTGATGGTCATTGCTGGATGTTGAATGAAAGGTGGATGGGAGCTGAGACTCACCATAGCCAACAAAATTATCTGGTTGATGCGGGTTTGCCAATTGCTGGGTGACAACCCCGAGTTGTCTCGTATTTATGTTAATTCCCCTTAAGGATATTATCAATTCTTGATTGTGGCATGTTTCCTGCTGATGTAGTTTTGTTTGAAGGCTTTTCAACTCCTCGCCAATCCCCTGGTTTTCTCGCTGGAATTCCCGATGACAAGCATATGTACGCTCCTCCTCCCCTATAATGTATGTGTGTAGCGCTTGAAATTGTTCTCAGAGCTCCCTCGAAATACAATTCAGACAAGAGCAGGGTGCTCTTGAACTTCACTACATGTTGGTGCAGAGACTCAGGAGAAGATAATTCAAGCAGGCGCTGAGCATACAGATCAAGTAGAGGCTGAAGAAAAGATGGACGCGGATGGAATGAGCAAAGAGAAAATAACAACCTGAATGGAATCCTAATGACCTGAAGAGACAAGCGAAAATTCTAGGTAATATCTAAAGCAACCATGAGTGCTGAAGCGACGTTCCCTTGAAGGAAAATGGTACCAGGATCTCCCATGAGAAGAAGTGACTTCGCGTTGGATGAAAAACTGAAGGTGACACCATAAGCTTATGGTTGATCATTAGGGGAGGCATGTGAATATCTGCAGGTTTAAAGGCGAGTACAGGCAGTTGGAGAGAGGACATAGGGAGTAGGAAGGGAGGCATGTGGGCTGAGGAGGGGAG
>ML799783.1:188509-213537 GCA_009831015.1 Picea engelmannii
TGGGAGATGGGGAAAGGGGGAAGGGGGAGAAGGAGGGGGGGAAAGGGTGGTTAGGTGATGGGTGAGGAGGTCTAGTGAGAAGTGGGGTTAGGGGAGAGAGAGGGGGTTGAAAGAAAAAATCCTTAGCTGTGAGTGGGAGGTCGGTCGCAGTGGCGTGGTTAGGGTAGCCAATCATAAGAGGATGTTTGATTAGTGACTAGGTGGCTCTATTCTAGGGATTTCACAGCTTTAGCTAGGCTATTTGCCTCAGTGTTTTGAGAGCGTAGGATATGAAAAAAGCGTAAATTGATGAAGTGATGTTTCAAGGTGTTTATTCGCGAGCGAAGGCCATTGGGAGGGTGAGCTGCAGAGGTTGAGATACCCATAAGGTCCTTTATGAATATTTTGGAGTCCCCCAACACCACTAGAGATCGGATGCTTCATGCCTAAGCTAATTTTAGACCCATGTACACTGCTAGAGTTTCTAATCTGTTGTTAGTATTTTTCCCCAAACCCTAGGAAAATTCAACTACCTTTTGTCCGTTGGAATCATAGATGACTCCCCCTGCACCTGCCAGCCCTGGGTTACCTGATGCTACTCCATCAAATAAAAGTAGGGAGGTTTTTTGCTCCCTTTTCCATTGAGAAAAATCATTGTTGTTGAGATGAAGATGTCATTCTTTCCTTTTGGATTTATTCCCGGGAGGAATAAGGGGTGTGGTTGGGGGTCCTCGAATGTAAAAAACCCACTCTTCTTCACTTTGTTCCAAAACACCCGGTAGATCGTATCCAATTGCTTTGAACTTAAAAACTTTTGCTACTAGTCCACAAATTTTAGTGAAGATGTTATGCACTGGGGGAAGCTTCTCATGAAAAATGGCTTGATTGCGAGCTATCCAGAGTTGCTAGTAGACGAATTTGAGGATTTTCCTTTAGAGAAGAGTAAATTGTTTCTTATTTTTGAAGCTGCCAACATATCTTTGTTTCCAGGAGATGAAAATATCGTTCTAGTTCTCATAGAGAGGAGGGGGATGAGAGAGCGGGAGGTAGATGAGGTTCTAGATTTGGGAGGAGAAGTGACATTCAATAAAAGTATTGGGGATGGATTCAGAAGCTGAGAGGCGGAAAGGGAAATGAGAGGGACCTTGAATTCCACATTTTAGGACATTTTTAGCTGTTAGAATTTTACCATGGACAAAAATCCAACATAAGGTATTTACTTTGGGAAACAAGGGGTCGTACTAGAGCTCTTTCAAGATCTTGGAAAGAGGGGGGTCTTGAGTTTAAGAAAGCAAAAGAGTGTAGCCATCTTTGACAGAAAAGGTCTTTCCACCCCAGCTTCGTGAATCGGGTGAGGTCTGGCTAGAGGGAGTGCATCTAACAAGGTTATGAAGAGGGTGGGGAAAAGAGGGATAATATGGTTAGGTGAATTGGGTGACTTCCAATTGATCTAGTCCCCATATGAATTCCACTGGCAGAAGTCCTTAAGGAGGGAGAGACCATTAGAGAAACATCAGTCTTTGAGAGGCTAGAGAATCGCTAGTTTTTTCATGGGTTCACGGTCTAGAATTCGATCTATCCAAGCGTTAATTTTCTCTCCATTCCCTGAGTCCCAGGAGAGTTTGGCTTTGATTAGAGGGGAGGCATTTTTTAAAAGGTGCCATATCAAAGAATCGGGGAGGGAGGGGATGGTACCGTCGAAAAAACATTGAAATATTTGGCTAGAAGTGTTGTTTTACACCAATCTGAATTACCTGTGATTAAAAGCTAAACAATTTTAGCTCCCAGTGAGGTATTCATTAGTGTTGGCTCCCTGATGGAAATCCCTACTTTATTAAGGGGTTGGAAAACTTGTTTCTAGTTTAGAAGATGAAACTTTTTTTTATTCGTTTTCCCTCCAGCCCAAAGGAAGCTTCTGAGCGCTCTGGAGATTTTATCCAAAACACCTTTGGGGGATAACAAACCTGAACATTGGAAAATGGAAAGGGAAGAGAGGACTGATTTGATAAGAACATATTTCCCTGTAAGATTAAGCCAACAACCTCCCCAACTTTGGATTCTTGCTAATATTTTTCCAATGACTTCTTGTCAAGTTGAAGAACCATAAGTGCTAAGAAAAATTGGCATTCCAAAATATTTGAAGTAGTTCCAGGTTGTGATAATGGGGAAACCAAAAATTCTAGAAATTTGTTCTTTTAAGTGACTTGGATCATGCCACCCATATATCCTGCATTTAGAAATGTTCAGTTTACCACCTAAGGCTGTTAGGAAGGAACTGAGAACTTTCTGAAAGAGAATGGAGATACAGATAGAAGTTGATCCCAAGAGGAGGGTATCATTTGTGAATTGTGAGTGATTTATTTCCTTGACCCCTCTCGCTATGAGTAAACCAGGGAATTTTCCCTTTCTTCATTCTTCTTCCAGTTTACAGTTGAGAGAGTCTGCTAGGAGGATGTAGAGAAAAGGAGAAAGGACACAACCTTGACGAAGGTCTCTGCTCGCCTTGAATAATTGTGAGGGGAACCCGTTGAGGAGAGGGGAGATCCATGGTGCGTTGATGCATGCTCTGATCTAATTAATTAAGTTTTTAGAGAAACCGTACGCTTTGAGGGCTGAGAAAAGGAAGTTGTGCTTGACCCGATCGAAGGAATTTTCCATGTTGAGTTTAACAACCATTCCTGGAGCTTTGGATTTATTACTAGAATGAATGGCTTCTTGGACTAGCATAATATTGTTTGTTATCTGCTTGTCCTTTAAAAAAACACTCTGATTTTCTGAAATTAAGATTGAAAGTAGGGGGTTGAGTCGGGTTGCAATGATCTTGGTGAGGATTTTGTATGAAGAGTTTCAAATGGAAATGGGATGAAAACGAGATAATTTGGAGGGGTTAGATTCTTTGGGGATTAGAGCTAGAAAGGTGCAATTTGTTGCTCCTACAATTTTTTGTTTGTGCATGGTATATTTTAGAATTTTCTTCAGATCCTGTTTGATAATGTTCCAGAAAGATCGGTAAAATCTGATTGGGAAGCCATCAAGTCTAGGGGATTTTTCAGGATCCAAGATCCAAAATGATTTGACTATTTCTTCTTCTATTATATCCTTGACTAATTGGTTGTTTTCATGTTTTGAAACTACGTTTGGGATATTGGAAAACATATCAATTACATCTATATTTGTTTCTTCACCAGTTGGTTGTTGATATAAATTATTGAAGTGGTGAAAGACCTCCTCTTTAACTTGATCAAAGGTGTCGAGTTGCTGCCCTGTATTTGAGGTAATGGAGGTGACTATATTTTTTTTCCTTCGTGATTGAGCTTTCTTGTGGAAGAAGGAGGTATTTTAAACTCCCGCTTTTATCTATGAGGCTTCTGGATTTCAGTCGCCAGTGTTCTTCTTCTCTGAACAAGGTGTGATGAATATGTTTTTGTGCTTCTTTTTCTTGATTCAATAGTGTTTCTGTAACCATTTCTTTTTCGATCTGGGGCTGAACTTTCTTGAGCTTCTCTATTTTTGCTTGTGTTTCTTGTTGGGGTGGAATAAACGAGTTTTTCACCCATTCTTTGAGAGTTTGTTTGACTTCTTTGAGATTTCTTTCCAAAATATAATTCATGGATCCAGAGAAGGGGGTGATCCATGCATTTTTAACTAGAGGAGGGACGACTAGGTTTTCCAACCAGAGTTGGTTGAAACGAAACGGGAGAGGGCCGAAGTTTTGAGGAATTCGAAAGGACAGAGAGATTGGTTTATGATATGAGACTGCAAAAGGGAGGATGAGAGAGGATATGACAAATGGGGAGAGAAGGAGGTTATAGTTGATGAGAAAATGATCAAGATGGGCTGCTATATGGCCAAGGCTAGAGCGTCTATTGTTCCAAGTATACTTTCCTTTTGAGGGTTTGATGTCTTGCATATCCCAATACGAAATGAGGTCAATAAGATTTTCAGAGAAAGGGTCTCTGACATTACTCCCCCCTTTTTTTTCCCCTGGATTGAGGTGGGTATTGAAGTCTCCCCAGATTATGCAAGTGGAGAGATCTATGGAGTTTCTGAGTTATGATAGGGAGTTCCAAGTAGCCATTTTTTCTTTATAGGAGTTGGGCATGTAGACATTAACTACAAAGATGTTATTGTTATTATCCTTGTTTTGTAAAATCCAGTTTGAGTTTCCATAGTTACCTCAGATGTCCAGATTTTCTCATCCCATAGAGTTGCAATGCCGTCTGAGGCTCCTTGAGAGCTAACAATTGCCTCGCCTGTAGCTCTGAAAATTTTCTTTGTTGCTTCTATAAGACGTGAAGCATCCATTTTGGTTTCTTGGAGAAGAATAACTGAGGGTGTTACACATGATTTTCGTCATCCCTATGATTGTTAATGATGTAAACCTATCTATTTCCTTCAGAGGGGTCAGTAGCCTGAATTCCTAAAGAAAGAAGGGAGAAGAACTTTTCCTAAGAGAAGAAGTTGTGTTTTCCTCTGTAAAAACCCTATTTTAGGGGATTTCCGCAGACTGCTATATATGCAAGGTGTGGAAATGCCTGATTTCCACACCTTTCTCTATAGATAGGGTGCGGATTTTCCGCAGGCTGCACTATAGCTAGGGTGCGGTGGCCTCCGTACGTGGGAAAAAACAATCATTTTCTCGATGCTTCTAGAAGGCGAAACTTCTGTGGTGAGGTGGCCTGCAAATGGTTTGGATCTTACTCGCTTTCATGATTTAGTGGGATCATCCTAACCTCCTCACCTTATCCTCTTCATATTATAAAAGGAGAGGAGCTCTCATGGAGAAAGTTAGTTGGATTTGGCTTGGGATTATTAGATTGGCTTGTTATTGAGTTTTGTAGCTTGGAGTTTTTGGAGCTTGTATGTTGGTTTTCAGCTTTGCTTTGTCAAGATACATTGTGAGTAGCTATCATATCCGTGGTCTCAGAATCCTTGGAGCAAGAAGTGTGTGGGAAGCAAGGAATCATTGGAAGGAACCTCACGACATCAAGGCATCTGGTTGTAATCTATTTTCCTATTATTAATATAATACAGTGGCATGTTTCTTTCCCATAGAATTATCTTTATTTTATTGCATAATTCTTTGATCATATGCATAGGTTGTCATTGAATATACTTCTACTACTTTCACTTTGGTTGGTTTGTGTCTCACTGCAGGATCAGTATCACAAGAGCACCGGAGCGAAACAGGAACAACAAAGACATAAGGAAGCGAAATTTAAAGGTATGTCTCTCGTCTTTTGTTTAGTAGTAAATTTGATGGTTAGATCCTAGGGAAAGCGCCATGTCCTGTCATGTTTTGTTCTAGATCTAGGTGGATCTAGGGGGATCGATTCATGTTTGCACTTAACGATTTATCTGATAACAAAATTGGAGACTCCACTGGGGAAATAAATGTTTTCCTAGTTTTCCTTGTTTTCTTGCTTTGATTGCTTGGTTTCTGTTTTCTGAGTCATTGGAAGATCCAGCTTGACTCTCTGACTGTTAAACATCCCTGGAAAACCTTCTCAATTTTTAATTTTTTCCCATTTTTGTTTGATTTTCACACCCTGCTTTGAGGGACAGTGCGACGACTTAGGATTTTCGCGCCCTACCTATTTTGACCAGTGCAAAAACATCGCACCCTACCTATATCTGGCCCGCAAAAATCAATGATTTCTTCATTGTGCTAGTCTTCCAGCCTGTGGAAATTGTGAAATTCTTGATTTTTTATGGTTTTCCTTACCCATACCTTGGATTTGGTTTTGGGGTGAATTTTTGGGTTTGATTATGATTTGTTCACAGTCTCCTTGATAGTTTTTGAGCTTCTTTTGGCCATCTTTGCTTTGTTTTCTTTTGAAAGATTTGATCTCTTCCTTTGAGTGTCTTTCAGTTACAAAGCCTTGTTTTTCTTTAGAATTGTTTAGTGAAAAGAACACTTTATTTTTCTGAATAAATCGCGGTAAAAGAGAAGCTTTGTTTGGGTTGTTTTTTGTTTTGAAGTGATTTGCTATTGCTTTTAGCTATATTTGAAACAAAAATCTTATTTCTTTCTTTGCATTGGATTGGGGGCATATTTGCATTTGAAGTAGTGAAATTGCATGATTTTTGGTCTTAAATTCTTAAAAAAAAATGGGGGGGGGCATGAATCATGTATTAGTGTACAGTCTATTTGTCTCATTTCTTGAAAATCTTGATATTGGTGAGTTTAGTAAATTTTGGGACATTGTGCATATGGGAATGATAAATGTTTTCTCTTTTTTGTCACATAGCTTTCATCGAAATGAAAAGATTGCATATTCATCTCTTTGCATAACTTTCGAGTCAGTCAAAACACCATATTGTCCACGCCATTTAACTCTTGAGTAACAACAACCATAAAATAAAACGCTTATAAAAATTGATTAGACATTTTTATTTTTTCTGGTAGCAAACCTACATTAGATTAGTTGTAGGGCTTTGGAATAGGTGTGAAAGATAACTGTCCAAAGCTGCAAACAAACATAGAATCCTGCGTTAGAGAGCGGTGAAATCCACTTGCTACATTTTATCCTGGGAAGCCCTTCTAAGACAAGGGTCAATCACGATGTCACATTGAGACTGGCAGAGTTACTCAGCCTACTTTGTTAGTATTGGTGTAGAGATTGCGCGTATTATGGGGGTCTCCTGAAAGGTATACCCACAATGATGAGTGGAAGCTTTTCGAGTTGATTTCAGGATAGATACCTTGCCTTTGCGCGTGGATTAGACTATTGATTGTTTCCCCAGGCATCACTGTAGTAATTGGTAACCTTAGTGGCCTATCTCTTTAGGGTCTGTACACAAGGTGACTGTGGAGGGGCAAGTCTTCACGGTACCTGGAATCAACGTTGGCCAAACTCACTCAGGCTCCTTGGAGGGTATACCCATATTTACATGTGGGAGCTTGCACCAGGGTGTAAGTCTGTTAAGAAGGTTGTTAACGTAACTTTTTCACCCGCTCTATCTCAGCCCCTTCTTACTTTGTTCCCGCGACGTTGGATTTCATCACCAACTAGTGTGCTCATTGTGAGAAGGTTTTGTTTGCTTGCTTGCTTCCTAGATTTTTAGCGTGTGTTGTTTGTTTTCCCTACTGGACTCTAGATTATATTTTTTTTTTTCATGGCATCAGTTCTTGGAATGACCAATGAAGGAACCTCTGCTCCAGAGGAACCTTTTGTTTTTCCTTCTTACAAAAACATTGTTCATCCTCACATTGCTACTTTGATCCTTCCAAGTCTCACAATTGGATTACCAGTATGGTTGTTTTCCATTCAGGTAGTCCCGAATGTAGTTAGTGCTTCATTTGTAAGAAATTCCCCCCAAGAACTTCAACCTCATGTTGATCCTTCACCTTCTTCACTAGTAAGATCTTCTTCGCCCTCTTCACTTGCAAGGTCTTCTTTTGTTTCATATTCTTCGCCGAGTGAAATCTCTGAAGCTAGTAACCCGGTGGATAAGAAGAAAAAGAAAAGGAAGGATAAGAAGAAGAAAAATAAACAAGGGTCCAAACTTCCAACCACTATTGGACGTGTTGGAAAGAAACCAGTTACTATTGATCGTGTTGGGAGTGTTGATGATGTCAAGATCACCCAAAAAACCCGTAAGCCCAAGTACCCTTGCAGGATTTGTAAGGGTAGCCATATTCTTAAGGATTTCCCTGGTCTATCCAAGGTTATATCTACACACCCTCGCCAACCTGTGTTGTCAGCCTATGAACAACATGTTGATGACCTCTTGTCAACTAGTCAAGATAACGTTGAGAAGAAGAAAAGTAGAGTCAAGTTCCCATGTATGTTATGCAAAGGGATTCATCTAACTCACCTTTGCCCTCATATGGAAGAAGCCTCAAAATTCCTGGAAGACATGACTATTTCACAACCTCAACTTCTAGTTTCTTATCGCAAGCTTACTCTTGACCCACCTGTAGTTGATGGAATGATCAATCCGGTCCCTTCGTTGATCAATCTGGTTGATCATGCAGTCAATCTGGTCACATCCTTAGTTGAACAAGTTGAAAAAATGGTCACTCTGATCCCATCCTTGGTCGATCCCACTCTCCCGTTAGATAGTGAAACCCAAGTGGTTGATCCAATCCCATCCTCGGTTGATCCCCCTCTCCTGTTAGAGAGTGCAGTCCAAGTGGTCGATCTGTTCCCACCCGTCGACCCCATTCTCCCCTTGGAGAAAGAAACCCAAGTGGTCGATCTGATCTCATCATCAGTCGATCCTACTCTCCCGCAAGAGAGTAAACCTGATACTGCCCATGTTTTTCTCGTTGATACAGACTCTACCGTGTCGGGGGTTATTCCTCCTTCTCCCGTGGAACCCCCTCCAAGTAATGAGGCCATCCATTTTGATTGGGGTGTGCTAACTAGACCTCGTCTTGCCTCTCACATTCCTTTCCAGATTACAGTCTAAGTTTGTGTTTGAGACATTCCTCAGACGTTGATAGATGAAGGTGTGTCCGTTAGTATTTTGTCCTCATTTGCTTGGCAATCTTTGGATTATCCTCAGCTTGCCTCGGTTACGCAAAATCTGTTAGTTTTTAGTAGAAGAACTAGTCAAACTTTAGGGACTCTTCCTCGGTTTCCTGTAACTTTGGGAGGGAAAACTGTCTTTATTAATGTCATGGTAGTCCAAGACCCCTTGGATCTCGCTTTAATCCTTGGGCAGGATTATGTCTATGCCATGAAAGCTATTGTGTCCACCCTTTTTCGTGTGATATCTTTCCCTCATGATGGAAGAATAGTGATTATTGATCAACTTTCGTTCATCGGTCCTGATTGGATTACCTCCCTTAGTGGTTCTTATATGCAGATGGTATCGCCCCTGCCATAGGTAAATTATGTGGCATTGTCTCCCATGCCTTCCACTTTCGATGAAAATGACTTGGATTTGGTAGTTGACATGGTGATCTCTTCGATCGGAATTTTAGAGCCTGATCTCTTTACCCCTATCGCGACCCTCGACATGTGTTCCTTCCAAAGTATGTTTCTTCCGTCCAGTGAAGATCTCTTGGAATCCATGACCGATTTTTGTCCCTTGACATTGTGTCCTTCCAGAGCATTTCCCTCTTGGAAGCCATGATCAAGAAAAGAGTCGAGCATGGTTTTCTGATTTCAAGCTCATTAAAAAATGAAACTAGCTTTGAGCATGGTTTTCTGATTTCAAGCTCATTAAAAAATGAAACCGGCTTTGAGCATGATTTTCTGATTTCAAGCTCGTTAAAAAATGAAACCAGCTTTGAGCATGATTTTTTGAATTCAAGCTCATTAAAAAATGAAACCAGCTATGAGGATAGTTTTCGCGTCTCTATAGCAACCTTGTTAAAAAAATGAAACAGAGCTTACGAGCATAATTCCTATTTCTGTGTCAAGTTCGTTAAAAAATGAAACAGAGGTCTGGGGATTGAACCTGGATTCTCGAGCATAGTTCTTATCTCGTTAAAAAATGACACAACTTCCCTCTCTCTGTTTGAGTCAAGTCCTTTGTCTAGTATTTGAAGCTTCATTTCATCTGCTTTTGCAATTGAATGAAACGAAGCTTGGGGGACTATGCTTCTAGCCTCTGGACTTCATGATGAAGTTGAGTTGCTAGCTTCTTAAGCTCAGGGATAAGTACCAACCATCCTTGTGTTATGTGTTGGGAATTCCAAGCATAGTTTTCTATGGTTCAAGCTCGTGTAAAAATGAAACCACCTACCTCAAGCATAGTTTCCTCTGGTTCAAGCTTGTGTAAAAATGAAACTAGGCCCAAGCATAGTTTTGTTTAGTTTTTAAGCTTGTGTAAAAATTAAATTCTATCCCAAGCATAGTTTTGTTTTGTTTTAAATATTGCATAAAAATGAAAGCAATCCCGCGATTAGTCTTTGTTCTTTCTCATGCTCATGAATACATGAGAATAAGTTATCGATCTTAGTCTTTGTTCTTTCTCATGCTTGTAAATCAATGAGAATGTAACCGAGTATACTTTTATCACTTTTTCAGACTCGTAAAGGTTATATGAAAAATGAAACCCCTGGAGTTCCCTTTAAGCTCTTTTCATACTCTTTAAACATGAAAAGATTGTCGAGCGATCTTGTTATTTTCACGCTCGTAAAAGTATTTGAAGAAAATGTTTGATGGGCGATAGTTTATCACTTTTTCAGTCATGTCGAACTACTTTATGAAAAAAGAACTGGGAGAGTTCTCATTAAGTGTTTTTCAAACTCTCAAAATATGAAAAACCCCCGAGTTTTCTATCTTTGGACTCGTTAAACAAACATCGAAAGACCCATATGGGACCAGACCACTCCTTATTAGGGTTCGTTAAACATACTCTGAGGGACTCGTCCAAAGGATGAGCTTACATCAACAAGCATATGTTATCCTCCTCAAGCTTGCGTAAAAATAAAGAGGTACTCACCAGAAATGGTGGGGGGGAAATTGGGAAAGAAATGTATCTAAACCTGTATTCCATGGAAGAGTCACTTTTGAACATGACACCCTTTCACTTGCTTTGTGTCTAGGTTGGAAAAACTGCTTGTCTCTTGGTCATACTCCTTTATAAGATTATAAATTGGTCTGTGATCCCTGTTGTTGAGTCAGTATTTTCCAAGATAATTGTCGTGTCGTCAATATGTCCAAAGAGAAGTTTAACCCGAAAATCCTTCTATTGGGTTGGCCATTTCTGCAGTCCTTAAGCCTTCTATTGCATCAACCATCCCTGAGTCAGTCCTGAATCACTTGTTACTCTGATCTACATCAAATCTTGTTACTTGTTTCATGTCATTGATGGGGGATACATTAAGGCCCTCCTGTGACGAGTCTTTTCATGTCGACTTCAACTCGTTATCCAAGAATTAGACTTAGAAACTAATTGGTACCTTGGAACTTGCATGCCTCAATGGCAGGTTTCCTCTCTTTCGACAGTGGTTTTTCATTATCGACCCCTGATGGAGAGATTCCACCAAATGTTCAACCTCAGATCATTGATTCACATTCGTTGGATTGTACTAGAGTACCTTGGGAGTCATTGACATTAATGGTGATTTCCCTCGCACTTGTTAATGGTATACACTAATGACCGATAATCAAGTGGTTTCTACCATGTTCAACTTCAGCACCTATAATCACATGGCTAGATTCATACTATAGAGTGGTGGAGATGAAGACCTTGATTTTTTTTGACAAATTCAAGTTGCGTTGGAGTATATTCAATTTGTATTGTTGCATAGATCCACATTGTATGTCTTGTGGATATGTTCAAATTTGAGTCTTTAACACATAGATCCACAGTGTATTTTTGGTGGCTATGTTCAGATTTGAGTCATAATGGCATGGATCCACGGTATATGTTTGGTGGCCATGACTTGTCTTACTTGACATGGATCTTCACATGTCGACATTTATGCTTTGAGTCATTTGTATTATGAGTATGGGAATGCCTACCTCAGTGATGATATATTATTGTACTGTATTTCCTTATTTGTTGGCAGATTTTCAACCGACGTGTTCCTTGTTCCCTACACACACTCGACAAAGTATTTCATCTGTCACTCTGTTCTAACTTCATACTTTGGGGGGATCTCTGTTACACATTATTTTCATCATCCCTATGAGTGTTAATGATGTAAACCTATTTTTTTCCTTCAGAAGGGTCAGTAGCCTGAATTCCTAAAGAAAGAAGGGAGAAGAACTTTTCCTAAGAGAAGAAGTTGTGTTTTCCTCTGTAAAAACCCTATTTTGGGGGATTTCCACAGGCTGCTATATATGCAGGGTGCGGAAATGCCTGATTTCTGCACCTTGCTCTATATCTAAGGTGCGGAGTTTCCGCAGGATGCACTATAGCTAGGGTGCGGCGGCCTCCGTATGTGGGAAAAAAATAACATTTTCTTGATGCTTCTAGAAGGAGAAGCTTATGTGGTGAGGTGGCCTCTGAATGGTTTGGATCTTAATCTCTTTCATGATTTAGTGGGATCATCCTAACCTCCTCACCTTATCCTCTTCAGCTTATAAAAGGAGAGGAGCTCTCATGGATAAAGTTAGTTGGATTTGGCTTGGGATTATTAGATTGGCTTGTTATTGAGTTTTGTAGCTTGGAGTTTTTGGAGCTTGTATGTTGGCTTTGAGTTTTTCTTTGTCAAGATAGATTGTGAGTAGCTATCAGATCCATGGTCTCAGAATCTTTGGAGAAAGAAGTGTGTGGGAAGCAAGGAATCGTTGGAAGGAACCTTACGGCATCAAGGCATCTGGTTGTAATCTCTCTTCCTATTATTAATATAATACAGTGGCATGTTTCTTTCCCTTAGAATTATCTTTATTTTATTGCATAATTCCTTGATCGTATGCATAGGTTGTCATTGAATATACTTCTATTGATTTCACTTTGGTTGGTTTGTGTCTCACTGCAGGATCAATATCACAAGAGCACTGGAGCGAAACAGGAACAACAAAGACACAATGAAGCGACATTTAAAGGTATGTCTCTTGTATTTTGTTTAGTAGTAAATTCGATGGTTAGAGCCTAGGGAAAATGCCATGTCCTGTGGTGTTTTGTTCTGGATCTAGGTGGATCTAGGGGGATCATTTCGTGTTCGCACTTAATGATTTATCTGATAATAGAGGGATTGGCCATTTTTTTTAGGTATTTTAGAGCTTCATCTTTAGACTTGTTATCGAATCCCTTGCAGTTCCAAGAGAGGAAAATCATTGGTGGGGAGTGGAGGAGGCCCGAATGCCATAAGCCGAGTGATCCATTCCTTTGGTTCCTTCTTTTCGTGTTGATGTGTATATGGTGTTTTCTATAGTTTGTTTCTTTCCTTGTGCCTTTTATTTTGAGGTTGTTTCCTCTCTAACTTCCTTGTTTGTTCTTCATCCTAATTTTCTTGGATTTTCTGGTGGGATTTCTCCTTCTTCTTTTTCTTGGGTATGGAGAGATTGTGAATGGGGGTATTCATTTCCCTTCTATGTTGATCCTTGCGTTCCCTCCCTGGAGGGATTGTCTTCGTCTGACTCATCAATTAAACCAACTGAGGATGGGGCGGAGGGAGGATGAGGATCCAAAACTATAACTGGGGGGGATTTTATTTTGAGGAGGATTCTCTGAGCAGATCAAAGGAGTTGTGGATGGGAGGGAGAGGGGGGTGGAGGCAAAAGAAGGGGATTTTTTGGGAGGGGATTTCGAAGGGGGGTTTTGACACGGGGGATCAGGGTTGTGCGGGGGACCAAAGGGCCCCAAACAAGAGCCATAGATTTTGTCACTAGTTACATTCTTTCGGACCTGTTGTCATCCATCTTCCTGGTGTGCTGCATTGGCTTCTGAAGATTGCTTATTACTAGGGAATTTCATTGCAAAATTTCCATATTCGTGACAGGACTTACATTTGAATGGGAGCTACTCATAGTCTAGTTTATGTATGTGGGTCCAATCATATATCTTTAATTTGATTGATTCTGGAAGCCCTTTTTCTAGATCTACTTCCACACAGATCCTAGCACAAGAGTACATACTAGATTTAGGTTCTTCCCTATCGATGAATTTTCCCAAGGTATCTCCTATACTTTTCAAGACTTCATTTCCCTAACAGTGGAAAGGAAGATGGGGGAGTCTTACCCATACTGGAACAATAGAGGGGATATCATTTCTGGGGAAAAATCCAACATCCATTTGTTTAAGTATAAACCTCTTGGGCCAAAGAAGTAGGGTCCATTTATGAAAATGAGATCTTTATCAAATTTAAGCTCAAAGTAAAATATATAGAAACCCTTACTACAAAAGAAGTGATTCATATGTCCTTGGACCAAGGGATGGCAGTTTCGCTCAATCCAGAGATCTGTCTGTTGAGGTGAGGGCCATAAACCCATGAATTGGCCAACAAGCACTCTGGAGGAAAATGAGAGAGCCTTTCTTCTCGCAGAGATGCAGGGGATTGAGAATCTAGTCCAGTTTCTTTACAAACTTAGAGGAGTTGGAGCGCGACGGGGGGATTAAGCGAGCCCACAAGAGCCTTGAAGGTGACAACCTCGTCGAGGAAATCTGAGGGAGGGTATAGATCAAGAACCATCGATGCCATGAGGGCCAAGAGCAGATAGACGATGGTAGCAAGCTAGGGTTGTAGAGCTCGTGGGGGCTATCTTTTTATTGGCAGTTATACAGTTGTTACCAGGTCAACCTTGCCATTATTATTTAAACAAAGGAATTCTTGAGTCCATAAATATTTGAACTACTCATCCACTAATGTCCCTATCATAAATAGTCTCAGTTATTGTCCTTGGTATGATACCTCATGCTAATTTGCAAAGGTTCCCTTATACTTTTCTTCCAATGGATCTCTCACTATCGACATCAACAAATGTTTCTAGGGGTTTGATCTAGAGGCACTATGCACCTTGGTCCCATTTTCCTCATTGATGGGTTACCTTAGACTAGACAAGGAGACTTCTCATTACTCCTTGACCTAGTAGTTTCTCACATGCTCCGCTCCAACTCATTATCACATCGTTGAGAATCATACACCATGTTGTTTCTCATGTTCTAGTTTTGACCAAAGACCCTAGACATGCATGAATCTTTTTGTCAATTTTTTAGTCTCTTACGGAAGCCACCATATTTTTTAGGGGAAAATTGTAGACAAAAGGTGAAATTTTATGATAATTTTTAAGGTCATTGAATATTTAATATTATTTAAACGTATTACATTTCACCTTATCCCTAAACCCTATTACTATTTTTGGATATAAATAGCCAAACGTATATCTCATGAGGAATCATATTCACCTATTTTCAAGAAGAGAAATTTGGAATCATATTCACCTATTTTCAAGCAAGGGGAACAAATTTTAGCTATCATCACGAGTAAAGTTGATTGATGTTCAAAAGATTAATCACAATGATCTTTCTAATTATTTTTCAAATCCATTTACAAGTATGTGGTTTCAATGTTTTCATAATCTATATTTCAATGTTTTATAGTCTAATCTTGAATATTAATTGTTTATTTGATTGATTTAAATTAGATGATATTGTATTATTACAAATTTAAATTTTAAACCTTAAGATTGCATATCCAAACTCTAAGTTTAAAACATGGTAGTTTTAATAAAAACATTTTTATCTAAATTTGTTTTTAGAGAAAAATGTTTTTATTAGTAAATGCAAGAATCTTATAGGGTTTATATGTTATTGAATGATAGTTGTAACCAATTACTAAATGCAAAATATAATATATAATATATGTAAAATAATATATAGTTAAATGCAAAGGGTAGTATACATTTCTAAGTTACTACCATTATATGTGACTTTAACCACAATTTGAAAGTATGCCATTTTTTTTAAACTTTTTATATTAAATTTATTTTGTTGTCGCTTTATGAGAGAATGATGTTATTGTTTCATTGTTTTTGTTTTAATAGATTAACATAAAATTTTTTATTTTTTTATTTTTTATATAAAATTTATTTTATTGTAATTTTATGAAAAAATAAATATTTTCTTTATAAAATGATGTTATTGTTTTATTGTTTTAATAGATTAATATAAATTTATTTGAACTTATGACTTTTTAAGAGAAAATGCATGTTCTTAACCATTAGGTCCACTCAGAATATTTCCATTATGATATTCTTAACTATTATTATATTTCCATTATAATGTTTGACGAATATTTATTTTAAAAATCAAATTTAATTTACTACATTCTCATTCTCAAGAGAGAGTAAATTTTTTCTTTGTCTACCACTAACACCTCTTCTTTAGATGACCGGCATAGCATATTTCAGAAATAAATCTCCACTTCAAAACATAAATATAAATATGGAATTAGTGGTATTGTATTATTTTAACAAAGGTAAAAGTACTTTTCCCATAATTATTTCCCGGGTCACACATAGAAAAATTTATGACACTTTTGATTGTAGTTTTTCTCTCTTTGAAAATAGTTTTCTATTTAAAAAATATGAATCTTCGTATTTTAATAAGCTCACCAAATATAATTTCAAACCAATGCAAAAAGTGTACAATGAATTATGACCATCAGAAATCATATCGTGCATAAACTGCATAGCGAATTTATAATAATAAGAAATCATATAGGTATTGGCATGTTTTGTACCAAAAAAAATACTTCATAATTTGATGAAATATCAACAATATAGTAAGAGTAAAATATATATATTTTAAATCAAGTACAATGAAAACCTCAAGTTCGGATTTTAAATTTGTACTCCTTTTAAATTTAATATGAATATAAATTAGTTTATTTACTGTTAATAAATGTATATAGTTGTAAAAGATTTAAATTTAATATCAATATATTATAATTTATATTTTTTTATTAATTTAAATATATTTTAATTTTATTTTTTTATTTTTTATCAAAAATATATGTATAACACTTTTTTTTTTTAATATTTTTTTGACAGTTAAGTTAACCGAAACACAATTAATCATAGAATTCATGTTACGTGTACATAAAAAAATTTAAGAGTTAACAAAAACACAATTAATTATAGCATTTTGGAAACCAAAATATAAACTTTTCAAATCATCTTACACTCACTTAGATCTAAATTTAATATAAGTAATATGAGTGTACATGACTTTATTTACTATTTATAAATGTATATGGTTGTAAAAGTTTTAAATTTAATATTAATATGTTATAGTTTCTTTATTGTTGTTATTTATTTAAATATATATTAATTTGATTTTTTTAATATTTGTTTTATTAATTTTATTGTTAGAGATGTATTCAAAACTTTTTTTTTTCACAAAAAAAATTATATATATATTTTTATAGTTAATAGAAACACAATTAATTATAATATTTAGGAAATCAAAATATAAATTTCTCAAATAATCTTACACTTTTTTAGTCACTCTTTTATGATATACATTTGGATCTAAATTTAATATAAATGTCGTACCATACTTCTTCTTTTTAGGGGTACACCAATCAATTCTTAGGGCGGTTACACCAGCCTATCGTTCTGAGGGAGGTAACACCAATCAATTTTGAATCAGTTTAATCTCAATCAAGAGGTAGGGAAACATTGTGTTGGCAAGCTAACACATGTTTCCTCACAGTTGTTGGGTTGATGGGCTAAGGCAAAATCGCCATGTTAAGAAGAACCAACATTGACCCCCGTCGACCCCCACCATTATTCCCTCCTCCCCTTCAGATTAGAACATAATATGACGGGCGAAACAGAACTCTAAGTATAGATAGAAAGAGTTACCTAGGCCAACTAGACACCTCACACTTGGGCCACTTACACTTACTCATACTTGTGTTCACATGTTTCCATTTTATCCCACTTTGTTGTGTTATTCATCCACCTCACTTTATTACTATCTACCCATTAGCACACAAATTAGGTCCTTTCCTCTAGGCCCTTTCACTCCAGGCCCTTTCACTCCAAGCCCGACCTTGTTGGGTTGGGACATATTTACAAAACCTCCTCATTCACATTTTGCATTTGTCAAAACCCATTTTTGATGGTCCGATGAATCCATTCCTCCTCCTCAGTCTCAGGCTAAGCGAAATAAGAACTATACTTCTCGTAAGTAGACCAAGTCTGGATAAGACCCTCTTCACAGGTGTATTTGTTAAATATAATGTAACCTCAACAGGTTGACTGTACACTGCCAGTTGTCCTGGCCAGCTGTACTTTCTATTCTTGTTTTGCTTGAGCCTATTTAGCTCAGCTATTTCCCTTTGCATAGTACTAACTACTTCAGAACTTCTTCATGTACTCATTTCGTACTCTTCTTCTTATATTCTAATATACTGTTTTCTGTTCTATTCTTTCTCTCTGCATTTCTTGCTTCACAATTTATCATGGTATCAGAGCTACAGTAGTAAGCCTCTTCACACAGGCTGGAGAGCAACATGATCCTCAAATAACGCAGAGCTTCACGGATCTTGAGAGCATTCGACACAGACTTTTCACAAGGCTTGGAGAGTTGTCTGTCATACTCTCGAAAGATCCTCGCAGGAAACCTCCACGAGGAAGAAGACCATCATACGCTCAAAAGATCAGTGTAAGAAGCTCACGCGAGGTCGCAGAGCATACTACGCTCGAAAGTTTCAAGGAGCAGAAACACGAGAAGGAAGTGGAGACTGAGAAGGAAGAAACAACAAAGATTCTTGTTCAATTTTCAAGAATCATCAAAGATTCACGAAGAAGAACTGCAGGAGGCGGGAACTCTTGAAGAATTCAAAGCATTTGTTCAAATTCGTGAAAGATACTTGCAAAAAGAAGAAGCGTTTAAAGCATTTTTGAAATCGCTCAAATATGTCAAAGATTGCAACAGAGAACAAAGAACTCGTGAAATTCCTTCAAATCTTTGAAAGATTCACGAATTTTTCTTCCGAGGAAGAAAATCCTTGCAAAGGCAGTAAAGAACGTGTCTTAGGTTCAAAGAACAACCGTCGCGGCCGTAAGATTCATCCTGCGAATAGATCCAAGGCAGAAATCCAGTTCAGAAGGGACGAAGAGAGCGCGGAAAAGACAAAAGAATTTCAGCCGTTAAATCTTGCGCAGAGGACCGACAGTCGTTGGATCAGCGAGAAAGTGCACGAGGTTTAGTCCTCTGGAGAACACAGGAGAAATTCGACTTGCGAAGTCACGAAATCATCTGGACCGTCCATCAAGAGACACGTGGCGAGATCTTGGCATTTCGCTGACTCGCAAGGTGTAAAGGTCAGAAGACAGCCGTGAAAATTCGCGAATTGCGAAATCACGAGTTATTCTGGACCGTTGGATTGAGATAGATTGTGAGCCGTCGATCTAATTCAATTGCAAAATCGGGGATCAGGCATTGGACGAGCGACTGAGACTGCTCTCCAAAACCCCGATACACGAAATCCCGACATCACAAATCGCGAAATCCCGAGAGGATTGTGAGCCGTCCATCTCAGAGGACAAGTGGAAGCACATCCAAGTGCCATCATTTCAACATTTCGAATTTCGGGATATCGGAGGTCTTGTTGACGAAAGGTCGCGACACTTCACGGCGAAAGTCTCGAAATCCTGAAAAGATCACATCCGTCCATTCGTTCAGACATGTGGTGGAGATCGAGGAAACCGTCGGCATCTTGGCTACTGGGGTTTCAAGTTGACAGAGGCTTTGGAGTCGCAAGTCACGAAATCGGGAAACGATGAGGACCGTCCATGTTTCGAGGATGCGTGGCATCAATCCAGGCTCTCGGGAAATTTTCCGAAAAAGCGATTTCGACAAAATCGGCAATTCGGACTTCACGTTTTGGAAGCGTAGCGTGACGAGGAATCACAAGTCACGAAATACCGATTCGCAAAATCCCGATAGGATCTGGACCATCAAATCATCAACATATCTGGACCGTTGATTGTCCAACAGGCACATTTCAGCATTTGAATTCCCGACAGCACGAAAGAAGGACATCGGGACTCGACATTTCGGGAATCGACTTTTCGGAAGTCAAGAGACCAAAAGGTCGCGTGTTTGAGTCGCGAAACCAAAACTCGCTAAGTCGAAACTCGCAAAATTTTGAATCGCAGAGTTCCGAAGTCACTGAAAATTACACGCAGGAGACAAGTAAGTAAGAAGTTTTTTTCTATTTTTCTAAATTCTTTAAAAGATGGCGACATCTAGCAATTTAGGACCAACTCAGGGTCCAATTCTTCTTGGAAAGAACTATGAGTTCTGGTCTCTTCGGATGAGATCCTTCTTGCAAGCACAAGAGTGTTGGGATCCAGTGGATCATGGATATGTGGAACCAGATCCAGCAGACCTGTCCGCCATGACTAATCAACAGAAAATTGCTCAGCCAGTGCAGAGAAACAGAGAAAATAAAGATAAATTTTGGATTCAAAATTCTATGGATGACTCGATTTTCTAAAAAATCACAGGCGTTGGTACTTCAAAACAGGCCTGGTACATCCTTAAAACTTCCTACCAAGGAAATGACAGGGTCAAAACAGTTAAACTGCAGACCTTGAGGACGCAATTCAAGACTCTAAGGATGAAATATTCCGAAAATGTGGATCAGTTCATGACCAGAGTCATGGGCATCGTGAACCAGATCAGACTGACTGGTGAAACCATCATTGATCAACGAATTGTTGAGAAAATCCTTAGAAGTTTACCAAAGAAATTCGAAATGGTTGTAACAGCCATCCTTGAATCCAAGGATCTGTCATGTTATTCAACAAATGAACTAATTGGTTCTCTGGTGACACATGAGACCAGACTGCATCTCACAGATGAGTCAATCGCCAATGCTTTCAAAATGCAATTCTCCTTTAGCAGAGGGAGAGGTAGAGGGCGAGGTAGAGGTCACCAAGGAAGAGGGAGCAATCAAAGTAACCCTCACTCCAGTGGAGGTAATAGACAACACTATCTGAATCAAAATTTCCAAGGTCAAAGACAACAACAACAAAATCAACATCAGAATTTCCAGCCTCAAAGAGGTAGAGGGAGAAGATCAAATGAGAAATCAAGCATACAATGATATCACTGCAAAAAGTATGGGCACTATGAATCTGAATGCAGGAAGAAGCAAGAAGATCAGCTCCCGGGCAGACAACATGTGTCAAATCACATGGGAGAAAACTCAGGAGGTATGTTTCTTTCGTGCCACAAGACTGAAGAACAACCTAAAGATCTATGGTTGCTGGACAGTGGATGCAACAATCACATGACAGGTAACAAAGATTTACTTTCATGCATTTATTCTTCACTCTCATCTGATATTACACTTGGAAATGATTCTTTAGTCAAAGTTCAAGGAAAAGGCACTGTTCCTATTCTTACTAAACAAAATGTAAAGAAAGACATAAACAATGTCTATCATGTTCCAGATCTGAAACATAATTTGCTAAGTGTAGGACAACTCATTGAACATGGCTATAAGGTAATTTTTGAGGGAGCATCTTGCAAAATATACGACAAAAACCCCAACAGAAAATTAATTTCTGAAATCCATATGACTCTGAATAGGATGTTTCCCCTTACCCTCAGAACTGCAAATCTGAGTCAACCATATGCACAGAGTGCATCTACCCTGAATGAAACAATGGTTTGGCATACAATATTTGGACATCTACCATTTCAGAGTCTAAGTCTTCTTCAGAATCACTCCATGGTCAAAGGTCTTCCCATCTTTAAAGAGAAAATTCCCCCATGTGAGTCATGCATACCTGGAAAACATAAGAGAACTAGTTTTCCACAGTCATCAAATCAAGCCAAACAACATCTTGAACTTGTTCACACTGACCTATATGGACCAATACAAACAGAGTCCATAGGTGGCAGCTTTTATTTTCTAACGTTTATTGATGATTTCAACAGAAAAATATGGATCTACTTTCTTAGACACAAGTCTGAAACTTTTGCAAAATTCAAAGAATTCAAGGCAGAAGATGAAAAACAGAGTGGAAAATATATCAAAGCACTCAGGTCATATGGAGGAGGAGAATACAACTCCATAGAATTTGCAAATTTCTGCAAATCACAAGGCATTATCATGCAAACAATAGCCAGGTATACTCCACAACAGAATGGAGTGGCTAAGAGAAAAAAACATACAATAATGAATATGGCAAGAACACTTCTCAAAGAGAAACGTTTGTCAAATAGGTTTTGGGTTGAAGCAGTAGCATGCTCAGTTTATCTCCTGAATAGATCTCCAACCACAAGTCTAAAGATGAAAGTCCCTCAAGAAGCATGGAGTGGGACAAAGCTCAATGTTGCGCATCTAAGGACATTCAGATGCATAGCATACGCTCACATACCTTCCGAATTAAGGAAGAAATTTGATGACAAAAGTGAGAAATGTATTTTCACTGGATATAGTGAAACATCTAAAGCTTACAGGCTTTAAAATCTAATCACCAAGAAACTAATTCTCAGCAGAGATGTAAAATTTCTAGAAAATCAATTCTGGAATGATTCAGAAAATCAGCAAATGGACAGTCAAAATCCATTGCTGCCAAGTTCTGAAAATGCAGAAAATTCAGGACAACAACTACCTCAAACTATTCTTCCAAGATTGCAAGTACAAAGACAACCTGAAAATTCTCAGGATAACTCAACTTCAAGTAGAGAATCATTCTCTGAACCACAAAATTAGAGAACTCGAAGTTTGAGAGAAATCCATCAGCAGTTGGATGACTTTGAACAACATAACCTTTTTGCTTTAATGTCATGTCAACCTACATCTTTTAAGGAATCAGCTAAGGAGCCACATTGGGTTCAAGCCATGAACCAATAAATTGAATCCATTGAGAAGAGCAAGACATGGGTTCTTGTTGATTTGCCAAGTCACAATAAGAGTATTGGTGTCAAGTGGGTTTACAAAACTAAACTCAATGAAAAAGGGCAGCTCAAAAAACACAAAGCAAGACTTGTTGCCAAAGGATTCTCACAACAACCTGGTACTAATTATGGTGAAAATTTTTCTCCAGTAGAAAGATTAGACACTGTAAGGACTCTATTGGCCATAGCAGCCCAACACAAATGGCAAGTATACCAGATGAATGTCAAGTCAGCATTCCTGAATGGTTTTTTAGAAGAAGAAGTTTATGTCGATCAACCACCTGGATTTGAAGTCCAAGAGTAGCCAACCAAAGTATATTGGTTGAAGAAATCCTTGTATGGCATAAAGCAAGCTCCAAGAGCTTGGTACAGTAGAATTGACACTTATCTAATCAAAAGTGGTTTCAGTAGAAGCCAAAATGAGCCAACTCTTTACACCAAAACAGATCAGGATGGTAAATTTTTTATTGTATGTTTATATGTTGATGACATGATCTATACGGGAAATCTTGAGTTAACAAATTTTAAACATGCCATGCAATCTGAGTTTGAGATGACAGATCTTGGCATAATGAAATAGTTTTTAGGGATTGAAGTTGATCAATCAACCAAAGGCATTTTTGTCTGTCAGAAAAGGTATGCAACAGACATCATCAAAAGATTATGCATGGAAGAATGCAATCCAACAGAAACCCCTATACCCCTAGGCACAAAAATGAGCAAGAAAGATGAAGGCCCTATAGTGGACCCTACTCTGTACAAAATCTTAGTAGGCAGTTTGTTGTATCTTATAGCAACTAGGCCTGACATTATGTATGCAGCCAGCCTTGTTTCCAGATTCATGGAATCCCCAAAAGATTCTCATTGGAAAATGGCAAAACGAATTTTGAGATATGTTGCAGGAACTCTCAATTTCGGCTTATGGTACACTAAATATGATAGTAATCAACTTTCTGGTTACACAAACAGTGATTTTGCAGGCAGCCTAGATGACAGGAAAAACACATCTGGACATGTTTTTCAACTGGGCACGAACATAATCTCATGGGCATCAAAGAAGCAACCAATTGTTTCAATATCTTCTGCAGAGGCAGAGTATGTCGTTGCTACCTCAGCTTCATGTCAAGCTGCGTGGCTGAGAAGAATATTGAAAGATATGTCACATACAGAAAATGATCCAACTCCTATTTTCTGTGACAATACATCATCAATTGCTCTATCCAAAATTCATGTGTTTCACAAGAAAATCAAACACATTGACACTCGTTTTCATTTCATACGTGAGCTAGTCAATAATGGTGATATTGTACTACAATTATGTGGTTCTCGAGATCAGCTTGCTGATATCTTTACAAAGCCACTGGGAAAATCGGTTTTTGATTTTCAGAGACAACACGTAGGCATAATCAGTGATGATGTTTGTAATTGTTGAGTTTAAGAGGGAGTGTTAAATATAATGTAACCTCAACAGGCTGACTGTACACTGCCAGTTGTCCTGGCCAGTTGTACTTTCTATTCTTGTTTTGCTTGAGCCTATTTAGCTCAGCTATTTCCCTTTGCATAGTACTAACTACTTCAGAACTTCTTCATGTACTCATTTCGTACTCTTCTTCTTATATTCTAATATATTTTTTTCTGTTCTATTCTTTCTCTCTGCATTTCTTGCTTCATAATTTATCAGTATTCGGGTTACTATACTGGTTGGAGGGAACCTGATTGGTCCATGCGATTATCGACCTATTTAGACAAGGCCCCCAATGAGAAACAAGACCCCTGACTATCTAAAATGAGGAGAACCACATTCTACCACCACCTATGCACACTATCTAGCTCAACCCTTCCTCCTGCTTTTGGAATAATATGACTAACTGGATTGTGGGACAATTTGAACCCCATTATTAACCTCAAAAGCATAAATTCCAAGATCAGCACCCTCTCGAGATCCTTCTTTCCAAAACATTTACATGAACTTTGCGGATATTCATCTTCAGACGCGCCCAAACCGTATACTGCCTGTGCACCTGGAATCGAGGGATTAGGCTTGATGGCTTACTCACGGGTGAAAGGCTTCATCAGGTTTATGGTCGACTCCTTAGAGGCTCATTATCGAGTTAACAACGACGTCTTGCCTAAAGCCATATAGTTTGTCTATCGGGTTATTTAGGTTTTCTTGCCAGCTCCGATCTCCCTTGCCCATAGTAGGTGTTGTACAATTTAAGGTCACACACATCCACAATTTTCATATATTTTTTTTCTATTTAAATCTTCGAGCAAGCACCAATCACCAACTACCGGAAGGGATCTACCGACCGGTAAATGGATATGAGGGCCTCCCAACTGAACCTTGTGCAATCCCTCTTCCCAACGCTCGTCTAATTTGATGTGTTTATTTAGATAAACCTCGTTTTGTGGGGGCACGAGGCATCATTGCTAATCGAGACCCCTTTGGAACTTAAACTCCGCCTCAGACCTACGCCTTGGGAACTTCTGCCTTAGGACCTGGAAAGCATGGCTAAAAGAATGGTGAGCCAAGCATGTGGAACAAACATGAACATCAAGTTTTGAATTAGTGGGTTGGTCGGGTCGAAAAACCTTAGCCAAAAACGGATTTGATAAAGGCAATTACACTTTTTTAGTCACTCTTTTATGATATACATTTGGATCTAAATTTAATATAAATGTCATATCTAATTGAAAAAGATCTAAAATTAACATCAATATAATATAGTTTATTTATTGTTATTGTTTATTTAGATATAAAATAACTT
>ML799783.1:213608-245169 GCA_009831015.1 Picea engelmannii
TATATATATATATATATATATATATATATATATATATATATTACTTTATTTCTTTTTACACACAAATGTTTTTTATAGTTAATGTAAACATAATTAATCATGGTATTGTGTAAACCAAAATCTAAATTTCTCAAATCATCTTACACTATGCCAACAACTTTGGTGGTGATGTGAGTTTGCTTCTCATAATATAACTTAGCCAAGCCAAAATATGATATCTTAAGGTTAACGTAATTGTCCAACAAAATGTTATTGCATGTGATGTCTCAATGAAGTATTTCAGTATTGGACTTCTTATGAATGTAAGTGAGTCTGTGTGCCAAGATAGACACTATATCGAGTAGGCCAAAGACATTGTATCGAGTAGGCCAATCAAGTTGTAGCTGAGATTTATTATTCCCTACATCATAGATGACACCAACATATTAGTTTCTATCCTTTGCAAACACTAGAAAGTACAAATCCAACGAATATAGAAGTTGATTCAATAGTAGATTTTTCAAGTCATGAAGTAGCACGACTAGTACTAAGAGAAGTAGCAAGACGTAGATTATTCAAGTCATGAAGTAGCATGACTAGTACCAAGAGAGGTAGCAAGACTAGCAGAGGAAAAATAAGAGGTAGCAAGACTAGCAGAGGAAAAATAAAAGTTGTCACTCATTTTTTGGGATTAATTACTTACAAAATAATAAAGAGATAACCAACATGTTGCAAGTCTCTTTGGACAAGAAGACAACTTGTGGGAATACCATCTCTATTATGCTACACAAATAAAAGAAATACTTTAGTCATATATACCATTATAAGTATAGTTTATTTGGAAATGGATTTGTAATATTNAAAAATCTTAGTTTTATATTACAAAATTACAAAAATACATCATGTAATATTTTTAAAACACATTGAGGAGACTTAGATTTGTATCCAAAGACGATACAAAATAATAATACATTGATAATGTGCAAAGTATATAATTTTTTAATCCAATTTCTTAAATTTGAGTGATTACATAGAAATTAGAATTGCTTAGTCCCTGGGCATTTCAAATCCATGGGTACAAAGAATTTAAATGTTATTTTGCTTAGTCCCTGGGCATTTCAAATCCATGGGTACAAAGAATTTAAATGTTATTTTGCTTAGTTTATCATGAATCATAAACTTGTGTTTCAACTTCAAAGTTACTAAAATATTGATGTGGGAATATAAATAAATAGGTTGTAGGAGTGGACATATAAATTGAGATTAGTTCATTTTCTTACAAACATAAATTTTTATCTTCATATGTATTTATCTAAATTCACCAAAACAATATGTTTCAGTAGCCTCTCAATTGGAAGTTGTTTTGTTTTTGTTTTTGTTTTTTTCAATTTTCTTATTTGGTAATATTATTCTTAACAATGTGCATAGGTGTCCAATCCTATATTGATATGCGCACATGTAAGACAACAACACAAAACCCTCACATAAGAAGTAAATTGGATTAGAATGTGCATATTAAATATAACACCGAAAAAATAGAGTGTCAATTTTAACTCAATCACAAGAAACACATATCTCTCCTCTTGGTATAAGAGTGGTGTGCTCCTTGTCGTTCTTAGTGCATGTTCTTGAGGAAGTCAGGGTATAAAGAGTTGGATCTCGAGCTTGTTTCTCTTGAGGACAAGAGCTCTCACATGCCCAAGCGACCTTCCATGGAAGGAGAAAAGAAAGAAGATGGGACATGGGATCCTTTCAAATTGTTGCTCGAGGAAGTCCTCGTGCAATAGAGGAACGAGATGATGGATAATTTTGCGCAAATCCTTCGACGACTACCAATAGGAGACACATCTTCCTCGAGCGGAGGCACCACCCCCTTCAAGGTATAGATCAACTTCGATATTCTTATATTTGAAGGTCAGATAGATGCATATGTTGTAGACAAATGGTTGAATCTACAAGAAGGGTATTTTTCTATCCATAACTTTTCAAATAGAGAAAAGATTACTTTTGCACTCCTCAAATTCGTCCCCCATGTCAAAGATTGGTGGGAGAATTTCTGTGAGAAAAAAGAAACATAGTAACCCTCATTATTTAAAGTCACACTCACCTAGGAGTCCTTCAATGATGCTATTAAGGAATAGTAGTACCCTATTGTAATTTAAGGGAAAGTAGAGAGTGTTACCAGTAGAACCTTACATAGCCATTATAGAGATGCATACAAATAGACATATAGACATACAAAGGTAATGAGAGCCCAAAGAAGAGTCCTTTTATTATATGATATAAAGTACATCACAATTACATATATCCTCTCCCATGAAGCTATCTAAGCCTTCATGTGCTTATCTATTTATACCTCTAACTGACAATTGTAACTTCTTAATTGCCTGAGTCGGTTGGTTAGCAAATACTCTGACCGACTTCTATTTCTAACTATGTAAGTTGACCAATAAGTCTAAGTCGACCGTCGGGTCTAGTCAACAGGGTCGACCAACCCCTACAACATCTCCCCCCACCTCAATTCATTGCTTGTCTCGAGCAAGAGGGGGTTATACAAAATAATTTGTTCTCATATTCTGATTTACAAAATTACAATAGATGGAGAAAGAGAGACATAGAGAAGTATATAATAAGAAGAGACAAGATATTTATTTGGTCGACCAACTGGAGGTTCTAATTATGATTGAGTTGTTGTGCCTAGAGTTCCACTACTAGTTGAATCAACTACATCTCGTATGCTTGGTCTTCCTATGTTTTACTGGGTGCCAGATATCTGATGCCTGCGAGTAGGTTGCTTTCTGGACACCCTTATGAACTTTTTGACTTTCTAAAACTCTATTTTGGCGTCACCCTTGGGTTTGTTTCCCAGTCATTTCTTCCTGTCCTCAAGTGTTTCTTGGAAGGTTTTTTCCATATTTTCTTTGTGCATCCAGTGAAAGAAATACTGAATGTTGCTACTTACACCAGTGGGTTGAGGAAACCCCAGAGGCTCCCTACACACATTTATGTGAAGGGGAAATTCCTCTTCTCATGTCTGGGCCAAGATGGCTAACCTACTTCTAGATTCTGGCAATCTGGACCAACAGGGTCATCAACTGCTAACTTTAGCCAACTCATGGCTTCTACACCAGTATTTAGCTTTCTATAGAGTGAAATTTCTCCTTACTTGGATTTGTTATATAGATTTTTAGGTTCATAATGGTGATGTTAGTTCAAATTGATAACGAAATTTCCCCGCACAAGGCTTGACTTCCCCAGATTTGTGAAGTACATGAAAAAGAGGTAGTTATTGATTTGAATCATGTTGTTACGAGTGCAACTGCTTTGAGGTACAATAGCAGATATCACTTATCGTAATTGGATAATTACTTGAATGTGTGTAATCCCCTTTGCACGTTGAAGTCTCTATAATTGTTGAACAGATGCTCGTGCAAACTCTCTCGTGTGATAAACCTGATGGGTTCTCTATGAACATTGCCCATGCTAAGGGAATTTGTAGATGGTTGCAACATATTTTTTGTTATGACATCGATCATTGTCAATTCTGATATGATTATCCATTTTTTTCTGACATGAATTAAATGTACTTAGTGTGCTGGAATCGATGTCTTTTCGACCTGTGCTATTCTAGGTTCAACCGACTGGATCTCGATTTTTGAAGCATAGTCGATATGTACACTAACTGACTGGGGTTGTTGAGCCATATTTATTACTTGACTGACTTGGTGATGGCTTACTTGTTTGTTTATTTTGCTGAATTTTGTTGAGTCGAACTCATGTCTTCTTTTGTCGTGCCAATCATAATTTTTTTATTTATGTTCATAAGATCTTCGCTCGTCTGTACCACGCTCGTCTGAACTGCTCTCACTTGCTCCTAGACTGGTTATGTCACTGGATTCTTTTCTTATGAGTATTTGTCTTAAGTCAGTAGAATGTCGAGAGTATATTCTGCAATCTTGTCTCGAGCTTGACCACGGGCTACTTTCTCTCTCCATTTTATTGTTTCTTTTCCTTTAGTGTTATGGATACACCTTAAATACTTTTAACTTTTCAGTTTTTTACCTAAATTTTCTAACAACCTCTTTTGTTTATTTTTTAAGCAAGGTTTATTTCTTATAAGTTTTATTAGTTATTTTAGTCGGTTCATGTTGGCAACTCCTTGCTAATTTTTGCTAACATGGTTCTCTTTTCTTATATACTTGGTATTTCTTTAAAGAAGATTCATTAATTAGTTTCTTAAATGGATGTCCCAATAACATTCTAAGTTGGACCGCTCTGGTCGTTCGAATTTCTTCCACCACATAAGGCCCCAGCCATGTTGTTTCCAATTTTTAGGGCTTTCCTTTTATACGATTGTCATATAATAAGACTAAGTCTCCCTCTTTTATATCCTTTTATTTAAGTGACGATTAGACCACGCTTTTTGTTGTTGTTTCTGAACTTCTTAATGATGAATCTCTATTAAACTCTCTTCCTTCAGTTTTTTCAGTTGGTATAGTTGGTCATTGAAGTTTTTTCCTTCATCGAATTTTTCTATAGCTGCGACCCTATCAGAATTAGTCCAAAATTGTAGAAAAATTACAGATTATTGGTCATAGACTATCTTGAATGGTGTATGTCCATTCAATCGTTTGAATGCTGATCTATACGCCAAGAGGATTGCAGGAATATTATTGTCCCAATCATCTTTATTTATAACACAGATTTTCGTAAGTCCCTTGTGTAATGTTTTATTAAATGCTTTGACTACTTTGTTTGCTTGTGGGTGGTAGGTTGTCATTTTTTCGTGGTCAATTAAGAATTTTTCAAGTAAAACTTTAATTGTTTCATTTACAAAGTGCATTCTCTGGTCGTTGATTTGTGTTATAGGGCAGCCAAATCTTGTGATGATGTTCTCGTAGATGAATTTAGATTCTATTTCTTTGGTACAAGATTTGATTGTCTCAACTTCTTCCCATTTAGTCACATAATCGAACACAATGATTATGTACTTAGCACGAGTTCTCCCTTCCCTGTGTGGGAATGGCCCAATGAAGTCGATAGCCCATATTTCGAAATCTCGATTAGGGTTTATCGAACTTAGTGGAATTTCATTTTTCCACAAGGTTCGTCCTAGTCTCTTACAACTATCACATTTTTTAACTTGATCTCGATATTCTTTATGTACAGTTGACCACCACAGGCCTGCTTGTATTATCTTCCTGGTTGTTTTGTCATCTTGGTTGTATTATCTTTCTGGTTGTTGTGTCATCCTGAAAATTTCCTCCAGCTACTCCTACATGGGTTTCGTTGATGATATCCTCCCATTCATATTCTCGCACACATATTATTAGCACATCGTCCATTCCCATTTTGTTTAAGTATCCATTAATGATTGTGAATGGTGCAACTTTCATGGCTAGAGTTTTATTTCTTTTTGTCAAGAGGTCCTCTAGAGATTTTCCTTCTTCTAAGAAAGTGGAAATGCCTTCTAAATAATTAGGTGCAACCTCTACTCTAAATAAGTGTGCATATTGGATGTCATCATCTATGCCTGTCGAATCTTCTCATGTTTCTACTCGTGACAGGTGATTAGGTCGAACGTTCTTTTTCCTTGGTCAGATGATTATGTCAAATTCAAATTATTGAAATAATAATAACCAATGACATATATTTCATTGATGGACTGGTTTATTAACTAATTATTTCAATGATTTATATTCTGTAAAAATTGTAAAATGGTTTTCCAATAAATAATGAAAAAAAAATTGTAGTGCGAAAATCATTGATAAGGCTTCACGTTATGTGGTCGAATAATTTCTTTATTCTTTATTCAAATTCGAATTGCATATGCATTTGGGTGATCCATTGTGTCATTGTATGGTTGAGTGAGAACCGACCCAACAACTATGTTCGACGCATCAACATGGACATGAAAATTTCTCGACCGGTCTGGAAATTTGAGAATAGGTGCTTCGACCAACTTCTTCTTTAGAAATTCAAAGGATTGTTGGCAGTCTTGGCTCCATTTGAATTCAATATATTTTCATAAAATATCATCCATTGGGAAAGTGACGTCTGAGTAGTGGCGTATAAACTTCCGGTAGTAGCTAGTACAACCCAATAGAATTTTGATTTTTTTTTTTTAATTTACAAGGGGTTTTAGATCAAGGATAATATTTATTTTAGCTATATCAACCTTCACTACATATTTACATACCACGTGTCCGAGAAAGATTCCAATAGGTGTGGAGAATATCCATTTTCTAATGTTAAGTTATAGTTGAATCTATCTACAACGTTCTAACATAATTCGTAGCCATTGTATGTGGTTTCTGAGTAGACTATAGATTGTGCAATTGTCGAAGTATACATCCATGGTTTTGTAGATGTACTGTTGGAATTATTTGACCACTATTCTTGAAAAATTTGTTGACGTGTTCTTTATTCCGAATGGCATGACTCTGTAGGAAAAAGATCCAAATTATGATACAAAATTTGTTTTTTCCTGATCTTCTTTTGCGATTGGTACCTGGTTATATCTTTAAAATCCATCAATAAATGAATAACATTCATGACCAGCTACTTCGTTTATGATTTTATCAGCAAAAGGGGTGGGGAATAGATCTGTCACAATCTACTTGTTCAGTCCCCGAAAGTCGACACAAATTTTTAACTTCTTTGGATCATGCTTCTTTGGTTGTACCACCATCGAGATTGCCCATTCTGCTTTGTCGATATGATATATAATGTATGCTTGTAATATTCCTTCAATATCCTTTTGAACGATCGATTTGTACTTATGTGCTAACTTGTATGGTCTCTTTTTACTTGTCTTTACACCTGGGATCAGTTTGATCTTCATTTCACCCATTTCCTCTATAAGTCCTTTCAGGTCCTTGTAGTTGCGTGCAAAAAAATCTTGGTACTCTTTTAATAGACTGACTATGTCAGTTGTTTTCTTATCAGACTAATAATCACCTACTCTCACCATTTTTGGTTGGTCATCATTTGATATGTTGAATTCTTCCATTATTATTTCTATGTCCATCCATTCTAGTGGATTTGCTTCATCGAGATGGTGTTCTCCTTCTTCAATAAAGATTTTTGGAAATTCGAGTTGTTATGGGTCCTCTTTATGTTTTGTGGATATGCTTAATACTAATTTCACATGATTCTGTAATTTTGGATGGTCTTTCTTCCATTGGAAGCTCTGTCTTGGCCATTTTGTATTCTCCATATCAATCCTTCGAGCAGTCAAAATTTCCTTGTTTTCTACCAACACAAAGTTGCATGTCGATGTTGATCCTTCATCGACCACCATCTTTTCTTTTTCTTTTTGTTGATTTGGTGAAGGAATTTCTAAAAATATTTTTATTTGTATTGTTGCGTATTTCAGGTGCAACTCTATGGGATTAAATTCAAAGTCTTGGAAAAAATTTCTTTTAATTTCATCCCAGTTGGAAGTGTGACTGCATGCTTCTTCAATTTTGTACCATTTTCTTGGTATTTAATCTAATTTACTTGGAAACATATGGGGCCATACCCTTTCATCCTTGTATCTAATTCTTCTCCATTCTTTTTCACAATGTTGGATATGCTCTGCTGGATCATAGCTGAGTTTAAATGTAGGAATATCTACATCTTTGGATAGTTTCTTGCCGTCAAATCTTTCAATGAAGTATGTCGACACAGTCATCCATGTTTGTAATCGGAGGGAATGTGTTTCCTGCCATATTGTATCATGTCCTGTGAAAGTTTCCACAAGACTCTGTGTTCTTCCTTACTCACCTATGAATTTTGATACCTCTTCCACGTGAGTCAACGGGGTATGTCTTTCACTGTATAGCAAGGGTTTGTTTATCTGAATGTCCATTGAAATGAGAGTGGGAGTTTTTTGGGATATTTTTTCATACACTTTTGGTACATCCTGGATTGAATATCGTGTCTTAAGATGTTTCTTTGGAATAACCCCGATGGACCAACAATCTTTTGCATGTGCTTTATAATTCTCTATTTTCCAATTGCATATGGCGGAGTCGGAATTATGTCCAAGCGACATGGGAGATTCTCTCAAAATTTCTCCTTCTGTGGTCGATTCTATATAGTATTTTTGTTCATTATTTATCTGATATAAGCATATGGTTTCTTGATCTTCATTGATCTGAAAATGAAAAAGGTTTGTGTATACAAATTTTGCAAGTGAAATATTTATGTGACTTGGGAAATTGGATCAATTTATAAGCACATAAAATTAATGAGTTTTTACTTGAAATGAACAACATAAACATACATAAACAACCATCAAAATTAATCACATAACACAACAAAATGACAAAGGAGTCCACCCCTCTCTTGGGATACATCTCTTGGTCCATCTTCCAATGGATCGTTTTCATTATATTCTCAAAGTGTCAAAATAATTGCTTTACAATGCTCATACTAAAAAATAGATGGCTTCAATGGCTCCATAATATCCAAAAACCCCTAGTTGGGCTCTTCCTACAAATGGTTTGGCCAAAAATTGAGAAAAATACACTTCCTGGAAGTTTTTCCCATAACTTGTTGTACATGCTCGCCAAAACTCACCTTTGTGTGAAAAAAAACTTGGCCCTATATGTTTCTCATGCCAAGACCCAACATGCACGTCATTCCACCATTTAGGTGAATTTGTCGCACCGTTAGGGGAGATAAGCACCTTTCTCGGTGGAGGTTGTGGTCGCGTGGCCCCATGTGGCAAAGCGCCGACCTATACGTTCGAACCTGTCCGGATGACCATTTGCAACCCTGCATTGGTCATATGGTATGGTTGTAGTGACCAAGGGATATGTCCACATGCTAGTGCTAAGCCCTGACCCTTTCCCCTCACTAATTAAAAACATTTCAAGTTTAAATACAAGTTTTAAACATAGAGGTTAAGAAAAAAATGCGGGAGGGATGGTAACCCGGCCTTTGCAAAGCCTTTGCCATTTTTGGAGGTCCCAGGTTCGATCCTCACGGACTCCAACAAATGTTTAACACATCAACCAATTACGGGGTGCCACGTGGCGACCCTTGGCCAGGCCACATGGAACCCTTCCATTCGCCCCTACACTGACACATGTCAGCACACAATTGGTCCACATCCTTGCCAACTCAACTTCCAAATCACATGACACGTCACTTTCCAATCAACCTATATCGTCGTACGATCAACTGCCATGTGGCATGTACGTACTGCACAGTCAACATTTTGCCTATTTGGAAAAATGGACAAAATGCGATATCTCGGCCATACAAACCCCGTTTGAGCCCATTCAAGTTGTGTTGGGATCGTGAGGATGAGATCTATGCAATGAATCTATTTTCAAGGAATTTCGATCACTTTGATGCTTTAGCATTTTTTTATCCTCTGGATCACTCCTCCCCATTGGGAAGATTTTGGACCTTCAAAAGACTACTTTCAGTCAATCTGAAGATGAGGGTATAGTTCCCTCACCTTTCCAACCTCAATCCATATAGATTTTCTTGGGTTTGTGCCTTTAAGACCAACACGAAGGTACTCCACATTCCCTTGTTTTGAAGTTCTTATCTTTCTGTCAAGGATTGTATCTTCATGCAATTCTGAAAGATATTTTGGCGAGCAATCATCTATGGAAGGAATCTGAACATGCTCTCCTTGATCATCAATCAAAGGAGGCTCATACAATCTCAAATTATCAACACTAACAACTGCATACATTTTCATATAAGGAGGCAAATCCAAATGGAAGGTTGTTACCAATCTTTTCAAGAATCTTGAAAGGTCCATATCTAATTGGTTTTAGTTTTTTACCTTCTCCCTTAAGCGTCTCTTTTCTAATGTAAATCCAAACTTCATCTCCAACTTGGAAACTATGATCAATACGATGCTTGTCATGTATTTTCTTGTACATGGATTGTCTCTTTTCCAACTATTCTTGTACTGAAGGAATCTGAACATGCTCTCCTTGATCATGAATCAAAGGAGGCTCATACAATATCAAATTCTCACCATTAACAACTGCATACATTTGCATATAAGGAGGCAAATCCAAATGGAAGGCATTGTTACCAATCTTTTCAAGAATCTTGAAAGGTCCATATCTAATTGGTTTCATTTTTTTACCTTCTCCCTTAAGCCTCTCTTTGCTAATGTAAATCCAAACTTCATCTCCAACTTGGAAACTGTGATCCACACGATGATTTTCATGTCTTGTCTTGTACTTGGCTTGGATCTTTTCAACTTTTCTTGTACCATTTGATGCACCAACTAAATTTTTTCAATGAACTTCTTTTCTCTATAAATGTCATAATGACCATCAATATCAATATCCTTCCCAAAGATAAAATCTAAAGGAGATTTTGGTAAATAACCAAAACATGCCTCAAATGGAGATGTTTGAGTCGATGAATGCTTGGCCCAGTTATAATCATGTTGAATGTAGTGTAGGGGATCATCCCAAAGCTTAGGATGTTTGTTGCAATAACCATGGAGAAGATGTACTATTTTTCTATTCACCACTTCTATTTGACCATCAATTTGTGGATGAAATGTTGTTCTCTTTTTCAACTTGGTGTCCATGAGTTCCTATATTCTTGACCAAAGATTCCCAATAAATCGAGAATCTCGATCATAAATAATGGATTCAGGAAACTGAAAATGTACCCTTACATGTTGAAAGAACATTTGTGTCATTTGTTTAGTTGTAACCTGCTTCTTACAAGGCATCAAAATACACATTTTGCTGAAACAGTCAACCACAACATAAAGATAATCATGATTCTTTTTAGACATAGGTAATCCTCCTACAAAATCCATGTAAATGCTTTCCCAAGGACAAGAAGGAACTAGAAGTGGAGCATACACTCCTAACTTTATGTTTCTAGGCTTACTTGTAGCACATAAAGAACATCCTCTTACATATATTGAAACACTTTCATTCATTTTAGGCCAATAACAATACCTTTGCAAATTAGCCACCGTCTTTCCTACACCAAAGTGGCCAACAATAAGAGAAGAATGTGCTTCCCTTATGATTTTGATTATTTCACCTTGTGGAATACATAGCTTTCCAAGATGATACAAAATCTTATCATGCACATGGTAATCCAATTGCTCAACTTGGTCAGAATGACACAAAGTTGGATAAACCTCTTTAAAATCAACATCTAAAGAATATTGTTCAACATAGCTCTCATGCATGGTAGAATTATGCTTAAGAATAATTGAAACACTAACAATAGGCCTAGAAAGCATATCAACAACTTTGTTATAAATGACTTTCTTATACCTGATAAACAAGTGGAATTGTTGTAGGAAACCCATCCATCTAAAGTGCCTTGCTTTTTGTATCTTTGTTTGTGATTGTAAGTATTGCAATGGTTGATGATCTGTGTGAATAATAGTTTCTTTTCCCAACAAATAATGTTTCCATTTTTTCACACTTTGCACCAATGCATACAACTCCTTATCATATGTAGGATAATTAATCATAGCACCAATAAAAGTTTCAGAATGAAAACAAATGGGCTTGCCATGTTGCAACAAGATTGCTCCCATGGCATAGTTACTTGCATTTGTTTATATCTCAAATGGCTTTCTCAAATTAGGAAGTGCAGGAATTGGAGCTGAACTAATCTTCTCCTTCAATGCATCAAAATATTTTTGTTTCTTGCCTCCCCATTGGAAGACTTTCTTTACGCTTGTCACTACATGTAATGGAGTTGCAATTGAAGAGAATTTATCATTAAACTTTCTCCAAAATTGGGTTTATCCCAAAAAGCTTCTTACCTATGTTACATTGTTGGGATTGGGGCAATCCAAAATGAATTTGACCTTGGAAGGATCTATTTTCAATTCTCCTCCTCCAACAATATGTCCCAAGTAAACAAGTGAGGTCTTTACAAACTCACATTTAGACATCTTTAAAAACAAATTTTCTTTCTTCAAGACATCTAAAAATTGGTTTACATGCCTAACATGCTCTTCACGAGATTTTCTAAATATCAAGATGTCATCTAAGTAGAAAATCACACAATCATCAAGAAAAGGCCTTAAGACATCATTCATAACTCTCATGAATGTAGTAGGAGCATTACAAAGACCAAATGGAATAACCATCCATTCAAACAAACCTTGCTTTATTTTGAAAGTTGTCTTCCATGTGTCTCCTTTAGAAATCCTAATCTGATGATATCCATTTCTCAAATCCAAATTAATAAAATACTTAGCATCTTTCAATTGATCAAGAAAATCATCAATTCTAGGAAGAGGATAATGATTCTTTACCTTAATCTTGTTCAAGGCTCTGAAATCTACACACATGCACCATGTACCATCTTTCTTTGGTACTAAAACAATTGGTGACCCGCACGACAATGTGCTTGGAATGATAACCCCTTTGTCAAGGAACTCTTGGATTTGTTTTTAATTTCAACATTATCCATGACTGACATCTTGTACATACCAGTGTTTGGAAGAGGACAACATTGTTGCAATTGAATCTCATGTTGGATACCTCTTTTAGGAGGCAATCCTTTTGGTCCCTGAAACATCTCATGATATTGGTTAACAACCTCATATAAATCAGATTTTAACTTTGCATCACAATCTTGGAAAGATTCTTTTTCAACATTGTATTTGGGTTGGATCATCAAGAGTACAAATTTCTTACTATCATTGACTAATCTCTTCATTTGTCCAACATTTACAAGTGACAAATTCAACTTCTTTGTATGTACTCTAACAATGTACTCAACTCCATTTTTAAACAAATGATATTTGTTCTCATGAAGATGAAAGATGGCTCTCGTATCATATAAATATGGGCTTCCCAACACAATACCACAAATATCCAATGGAAAACATCAAGCTCTACCTCATCTATAAATTTTGCAGTGATGACAAATCTAAGTTTACATCTTCTTGTCACATGCAATTTGGAATTGTCACATATCCAACCTAGAGGATATGGTTTAAGATGAGGAGTAGTTTCCAAATGCAATTTCTTATCTGTGTCTTCAGAAATGTGGTTTGCTTGAGATCCAGTATCAAATAGAGTATCTATCTTGGTATGCTTTGAAATTACCCTTATGTGGAAAAGTTATATTCTTTCTTTTTCATGTTAAGTTTCATTGAGGCTACTACTTGAAGAACTAGTATTGGCAATAGAGTCCTTACCTTGAACACCCATGGCTGTAATTTTTGTTTCATCTCTCGAATAAGATCCTAAATCATGTTGTGTAGTTACGGTAGTCTTTGGTTTGGTTTTGTTGTTGAAATTTTTGGGTCTCATTTCAGGATGAAGTTTCCAACAATGGTCTTCATCATGGCCATATTTTGAACAATGTTTACATGGGGTTTTTTCTCCCTCTTTCTTGATTGAAGCATTCGTCTTTCCATTTCCTTTGAATTTCCGCTTTCCTTTGTCTCCTTTGATTTTTCTTGCTTCCCTCTTGAGGAGTATTCTTCCCTCTTGCTTCCAAATGAGTTGCATGTACACAAACTACATCTAGATTTGTAGGGTTAAACATGAGAATTATGTGTCTCAAATAACTATGTAATCCTCTAATGTATTTGAGTAAAGTTTCTTAAAAAGATAAATATATACCCAAAATCAAAGATCTTCTTCTAAATTCTTGAGTGTAGCTTTGCACGCTTTTCCCTTTAGCTTGCCTAAAATTTTGCCAATCCATGATAGCTTTTTTAATGTATGCTAATGGATAAAATTTCCTTTTAATTGCAATAATAAAATCCTTCCAAGAGGATAAAACTTTACCATGTTTCTTCATGTCCTCTTGAATTTTGGCTTCCCACCAAATGAGTGTTGCACTTTCCAATCTAAGAGAAGCAAGTTGAATATTAGTTTCATCATCTTGGATTCTTTGTATCCTACAATACACTTCAATTTGAGGAATCCAATTATCCAAATTCTCATCATTTACCTCTCAATTGTACATAGGAAATTCATACTTAATATCAAGCTTTAGCAAAGGAGTTTGTGGAGGCATTTTACCATGTTGTTTTAGAGAATTTGGAGGTGGTTGTGAAATGGTAGAAGAACTGGAATATGGAGGTGAAGGAGGTGGAGTATCACCGTTACCTCCATTTCCTTTTGGAGTTTTATCGCCACTATATTCATTACCTATGGGAGGATTTGAGCTTTCACCTTGCAACCTTGCATTACTTTCTTCAAATAAAACTTTCACCATTTCTGTCATATCATAAAAGGATTTTCTAAAAGTTTCATCTTCTGAAGTAGGAGTTTCATGACTCTCCTCATGAGCCATACTTGGAGAATGCCTCCTTGAAGCTTGAAGTGAATGTATTGTTGTCCTTCTTGAAATTTTAGAACTTGGATCTACAAGTTGACCTTCTCCTCTTGCGAGCTTCAACCTTGTAAGCATCAGAAAAAGAAAAAAAACACATGCAAACAATCAAACCTTCAAAAATCTTTTCTCTGATAACAACTTGATATGAAAATGAAAAAGGTTTGTGTATACAAATTTTGATAGTGAAATATTTATGTGACTGGAGAAATTGGATCAAGTTGCAAGAAAATAAACTTAATGAGTTTTTACTTAAAATGAACAGCATAAATAGACATAAACAACCATTGAAAGTAAGCACATAACACAAAAAAATGATAAAGGAGTTCACCCCTCTCTTGGGCTACATCTCCTGGTCCAACTTCCAATGGATCATTTTCATTATATGCTCAAAGTGTCAAAACCAGTGATTTACAATGCTCAAAATGAAAAATAGATGGCTTCAATGGCTTCAGAATTTCCAAAAACCCTTAGATGGCCTCTTCCTGCACCTGGTTTGGCCAAAAATTGAGAAAAATACACTTCCTGGAAGTTTTTCCCAATAACTTGTTGTACTTGCTCGCCAAAACACACCTCTGTGTGAAACAAAATCTATCCTTATGTGTTTCCCATTCCAAAACCCAGCACATGCGCCATTCCGCCATTCAAGTGAATTTGTTGCATTGTTAGGGGGGATAAACGCCTTTCTCGACGAAGCTTGTGGTCACGTGGCCCCATCTGATTGACCGTTGGAAACCTCGTGTTGGTCATATGGTATGGTTTTAGTGGCCAAGGGATATGTCCATGGGCTGGGGCTAAGCCTCAACCCTTTCCCCTTCCAATTAAAAACATTTCAAGTTTAAATACAATTTTTAAACATAGAGGTTAAGAAACAAACACGGGTAGGCTGGTAGCTCATCCTTTGCAAATCCTTTTCCATTGTCCGAGGTCTCAAGTTCGACCCCCGTGGACTCCAACAAACTTTTAACACATCAACCAATTACAGGGTGCCACGTGGTGGCCCCTGGTTGGGCCATGTGGCACCCTTCCATTCACCCCATACACTAACACATGTCAGCACACAATTGGTCCATGTCCTTTCCAAATCAGATTCCAAATCACCTGACATGTCACTACCCAGTCATCTTGTATGGTCATATGTTCAGCTACCATGTGGCATGTACGGACTGTATGGATTGCACAGTCAACATTTTCCCTGCTTGGAAACGCGGACAAAACATAATATCTCATCCATATGGACTCTGTTTGAGCCCATTCAAGTTGTGATGGGATCGTGAGGACGAGATCTATGCAATGAATCCATTTTTGAGAAATTTTGAGCACTTTGATTTTTCAGCATTTTTTTATCCCTTGGATAATTCATCCCATGACTCCATCCATGATTTTCCATCCTTTGGATCCAGGGGAATAATTATTTTTCTCCCAATTCCTTTTAATTGGATTCTATCTCTTTCCAGGGAGATAGTTGCTTTCATTCTTCGACCCCATGGCCGACCGACAAGAGTTGTGTATGTTGGCATTCCTTCGACAATGTCGATCACCTCAAAGTCGACTAAAGTCGGTATTCCCATAATTTGTGTATCGACATTTCTCAGTATTCTGATTGGTTCTATTAATCGTTGATCAACTAACTTAAGATAATTCAATGTGGGTTTTGTTGATATTATGGTAGTTGCGGGAGATATTTACCTCCACGTGTGACCCTGACAAGAATAGAATATTCCGGGAAGCAAGAAGAAACCCTAAAACATTAAACTTAACCCTAGAAGACAAGTCATCTCAAGGAAATAATCAATATCAAGTATTTAGCCTCCAGAATGAGAAGTCAGCCTAGACATCTCAGGAAACAGTATAAATACAAGTAGTCAAACCTCATTTTGTACACTGCAGCTCGAAATTTCAGTAGTGAAGAAGTGTGCACTGCAGAAACTAGGCAAGTGCGCAAGTCTAGGGAGCAGTTGCAGCCGTCAGCTGCCGCAATATTTATTCTTGTTTTAGGATCAAACTTTCTATTGGTTATGGTTGGACTTTCTGATCAGTCTTGGTTATCTTGTCTTGATGCATTAGCCTTGGTTGGCTATTGGTTTTCTTCTGGAATCATTCTCTATCAAGGTTAAGGTGCTCGGGGGTGGCTTCGGCATATGGTTGGGTGACAATATTGTTATATTGTCTATGGTTAAACGAGCACATCTATTACTTTCTAACAATTTATGGGCCCACCCTATCTTCAGACAGTCTAAATACTCGAAGATAGATTGTGAGGATTTTCTCAGTTACAGTTGAAGTTGCAGCCGATTTTTGCTGCAACAATGAAACCCTAACCCTCTTGTTGAGGAACCTTAAGTGAAGATATTGACCTAATTTCTGGATATCCTAGTGCGCCCTATCCTAGCACACCTCCTGGTACTCTAAGCAATCTAAGACGTCAAGTTTGAATTTTTGGTCAAAATGAAAGGTTGACCAAGCAAAAAGCAGACATGACTTACTCTATGAAGTCAAAAAACAATTTAGAAGGGTCTTATAACTTCAAAGAATGGAAGACAAGGATCGATATCATCCTTGCCAAGAATAAAGTGTTGGATATCGTGAAAGGAAAGATCGTGGAACCGGAGTTTGAAGAAGGAAAAGTGAAGGAACCTCAGAACATTGCAGTTATGGAGAAGTTAAAAGGCAATGACATCAATGCCATGAGGATAATAGTGGACTCTATAAGAGACCACTTGATACCCTACACCTCCCATCTTGACTCATCTAAGAAGATGTATGATGCCCTAACTAACCTCTTCTCAATCAGAAACATTGGACAAGTAATGAGTCTGAAGAATGAACTCTGTGACATGAAAATGAATGATGATGACAACATAACATCATACTTTGTGATAGTCTCTCAGTTAAGATATCAACTACAAGCTATTGAAGAAATCATTTCAGAGAAGGAACTGGTAAATATAGTACTCAATGGTCTTCCCAAGACATGGGATTCATTTTCCACAAGCATGAACACAAGGAAGGAGTATCCCACATTTGAAGAACTTTGGACTTTTTGTGCACAAGAAGAATCAAGGATTAGTGAAAAAGAGAAACCCCAAAAGAAATACGATGATCAAGAAGTTTGGCTCAAGGAAGAAACCAAATCAAGAGAAAGATATGTCAAAAATACAATGCTTCAACTGTCGAAAATATGGTCACTACAAGAATCATTGTCCTGAGTTAAAGAAAAGGAAGGAAACACATGAAGCATTGGTTGGCGAATAAAGGGAACCCTCAAAGAAGGCCAAGCAGGATAAAACAAACTTATTCTTCTAAGACAAGGTAACAATATTCTTCATAGTTCTTGTACATACCTTGTTTACATAGTTTCTGTACATATCTTGCATATCTATTTCTTAGAAGATAAGATGTTCAAAGAGAAACAATATCTATGGAAGAATAACAAGATAAGGATTTCTATCACGATGACTACAAGTCAAGCAATACACATGAACAGATGAAGTACATTGACAATCCTTGGTAACAATTCATGTGGAAGCTATTATAACTGCAAGATAAGACGAAATCAAAATAGAAACCTGGAAGAAGTAAAAACATAAAGAAGTCAGCAATCAAGAGGAAATTCGAAAAAGACTTGTGACACTTTGCAGAAGGCAATAAGGATGCAGACGAAAGCGTGGATTATCCTAGATAGAGGGAGCCAAATTATATAATTCCAAAAGAAGAAAATGCATTAATGCATGAAGCAAGGATTAGGAGGGAGCTAATCCTAAATAATATGATCCATTGAGGATTTTGAAGTATCTATCCATGTTCCCATAAATGGTAGCAACCATGAAAAGCAACACATGTTCAGTTTGACTTTAGAAGAAGTCTTCTTTGAAAAGAAGCCTTAAAGTATCCCTGGTTGTCCATCCACATCCATGATCCTATGATGAAAGGAAGAAGTCAAAATCTTCAGGGCATGGAATCTATAGAAAACTCCATGGACCCAAGAGCTAAACAAAAACACGAGGAAGAACATGAAGATTCCAAGAGAGAAAGAAAATCCAGAACAACTAGTCATTATATCAAGAATCAAAAGACTACCATCTTGGTTTTAACCCACTAGAAGAAATCAAGCAGAAGAAATGGAAGTTGTGATTAAGAACAGTGTATGAAAGACCTATGAATGGAAGCATAGAAAGATTCAAAACTATTGGTTCTCCCAGATGGAGGGAGAAGACTATGATGATATCTTGTTCCAGTAGTTGGACATACCTCTACCTGAGCCATTATATCATCCGCAGTATCCATGGGTTGGAGTTTACATCAGATGAATGTAAGTATTGTTCTCCTCAACATAGTAATTGAACAAATAAGCGTATGTAAAGAAACCTCAAGGTTTTGAGGTATACCATCAAGAGACTCGTATGCAGATGGAAGAAGACAACTTGGTGCAGAGCCTCTAATGAACAACAGAAGTGTGGTGAAAACTTTCTATAACAAATATATTGTATCAAAATGGTTAATCAGAAGTCCATGATGATGGATTGAAAAATCCATGACAAACTCTCATGATGACAGAAGAAGTTCCACTTAGATATGTTCCATTTTGAGCCTTGCCATGATGTCATGAGCTAGAAGGAAACAAAAAGAGTTGAATCCAACCATGATATACTGTAATGATCAAGAGCTATATGAAGCCTTCATAGAAAACTAGTGTTCCAAAAATACCGAAGTAATTTGAGATCAAGCATTACATTCTATGTGATGAGGTCCAGAAAAGATAAGTGGTTCTCCAATATATCTCCACAAATGAGCAGATAGCACATACTTTGATAAATCCTCTACCCCAGATGAAAACGTTTGTGTACTCAAGAAACAAGCTATAGCTCGTGGAGACGACTTACTTATTGAAAAGGGAAGAGATGAATCCCAAGTTGGGAGGGAGCACTGATGTGTTATTGATTTATGGAAAGTCATTTTTTAGTTCAAAAAATGGTCCAGGGTGAGCATTTCCTTTCCAATTTGGAAAGTGGTTTGAGATTTCTGAAGGACAGGCATTTTCCAATTCGAAAAATGGTCCAGATCGGACGGTCATTTTCGTAATGAAAATGGTTTGATAGAGTGTTGATGTACCATAGACAATGATTCCCCTTGTGGCTAGTGTGGGGGAATGGTCTAGGATAGTATTTATTATTGATAGACACTCTCAATAGTGGTCAAGTAGAATGGTCTACCTCATCGGGCATTCATTGTTTCGAAGTTCACAATTGTGAGCAGTTTCGAAGAATGGTATTTTTTGGAGGTTGGTTCAGGACAATCATTTCTTTAGGAAATGGTTCGGACAGTCATTCCCTAGGGAAGACTCATTCTCTCCAGGTTGCACTTTGTTTAGTGCCAGAGGAATGGCCCAATTAGGTGAATGGTATAGGTTCAACAATCATGGACAGGCATTCCCTAGGGCAGACTCATTCTCTCCAGGTTGCACTTTGTTTAGTGTCGGAGGAATGGCCTAGTTAGGTGAATGGTCCAGGATAAAAAATCAAGACAATTATTCTTTTATTCTTGAGAAGAATAGTCCAAATATCTCATGGCTGAAGTTTTACTTTCTGAGGCAAGATGCTCTTCTAGATCTAGCAGATGTGAGTGGAAGAATGTTCCAGATGAATCAGTTTATATCATGACATTGTTTTTCTGTGTAGGTTGATATCAGATGATATGATTTCTATGGAGACTATATGTCTTTGGACAATAGATATATGTTACTGTGGTGGATGTGTTCCACTGGTTGTGACTATATGTCACCGATTAAGTAGTTGTGTGCTACTTGGTGTGGTAGTGTACCACTGGATTGTAGGTGTGTACTACTATGGATAGACACAATTGTGTTCTATTGAACGACATTGTTTTGATTACCATGTAGACTATCAGTTGTGTTGATATTTTCCAAGGCATATAGGTTGAGACAGATATCTATGACTTGATTATAAAATAATCCTAGATTGACATTCCTATAGGAATGGTCTTTGTAATCCATGGCATAGTTTTTATCTCTGTTGGGACAGTCATTCTTGTAGGACGTATGTCTGGATTAAAAGAATGGTCCTTGTATCACTCTGTGGAGTGAGTGACCTATTCAGCATCATGCCTGATTACTTAGATGGAGTATGGCTTATAGATATGATGCAGTTGATGCTATCAGATGATAGTGATAATGGTTCTCATGATCTAATCATGAGATGTCTTGTACGACTATGATGATGCTACCGTATGAATGGTATGCTTGTGCTCAAGACCATTGCCTTCAATACCTCCGTAGCTAGGAGGGAGTGTTGATATTATGGTAGCTGCGGGAGGTATTTACCTCCACGTGTAACCTTGGAAAGTATAGAATATTCCGGGAAGCAAGAAGAAACCCTAAAGCATTAAAATTAACCCTAGAAGACAAGTCGGCTCAAGGAAATAATTAATATTAAGTATTTAGCCTCCAGAATGAGAATTCGTCCTAGACAGCTCAGGAAATAGTATAAATACAAGTAGACAGACCTCATTTTGTACACTTTAGCTTGAAATTTCAGTAGTGAAGAAGTGCACACTGTAGGAGCTGGGCAAGTGCGTAAGTCTGGGGAGCAGCTGCAGCCGACAACTACCACAATCTGTATTCCTAGTTTAGGCTCAAACTTTCTATTGGTTATGGTTGGACTTTATGATCAATATTGGTTATCTTTGCTTGATGTATTAGCCTTAGTTGGCTATTGGTTTGCTTCCAGAATCATTCTCTGTCAAGGTTAAGGTACTCGGGGGTGGCTTTGGCCTATGGTTGGGTGAAAATATTGTTATATTGTCTATGGTTAAACGAGCACATATATTACTTTCTAACAGGTGTTAGGTTGGTTTGGCCCATTCGTGTCCATGTTTCTCTTGGTAAAATCTTAACATGTGAACCAAAATCGACTACCACTTGGTTGACCATCATTCCTTCAATTTCCAAGTTGACTTGTGGATCATAATATTTTCTTTTGTAAGAAAGGTGATTTGCACCCTTGGTTGGTTTCTGACCATCTTTGAATTCTCGTAGTATATTAAGTAAGTCCAGTAGCCTACCTATCGACTATTTTTCTTTGAGTAGTTGAAAAAATTCATGGATGATGTTGTCATCTCAACTTCTTGGATTTGGTTGATGTTTTGTTGCATTCCTGAAGAATTTAAGAGCTTCTCTCATTATTTTCTCTTCCTTATCTGGGTTTGGAAAGTCGTTATCCTTTTTACTTTGATAGTTTTGTGGTGAAGTATGGATGTCGTGTACCGTCCCTGACCTTGTAACAACATGTAGATTCTTAGAGTTCCTTATGTCTTCTTTAGATACTTCATGAAGTAGGTTCACTATCTTTCTAGGTATAATTTTGTCGAGCACTATTGGACAGTCTTTCAGGGAGTGATCTCAAATACCGCATATGTTGCAGAACCTCAGATCAATCCTGTCTTTTTTAGGAAAATCTGCATTTTCGTGATCATTTTTCTAGCAATCAGCACAATATGGTTGTCCACGACCTCGACCTCGACCACCAAATCCACATCGACCTCCTCGACCTCGACCACCAAATCCACATCGACCTCCTCGACCTCGACCACGACCACCAAAATAATCATCTCTTCTACCATAGTTGTTTGTTTGGTTGGTGGTTTCTGTGTGGTAGACGGTTCGTATATTATTCTGATTTCTTGCATTTAGGTGGCATTCTGAAGTTCAATGATCAGAAGCTTCACAAATGTGGCACCACTTTGTGTTTTTTAGATTGTGTGGACAATATTGTATGTAATGATCATTTAAGCATTCACATATGTTACAGTATTTATGGGCTTTTACTTGATGGACGTATGTCGTTTGCATGCGCTTTGTTAGGGGATAATTTTCTTTTGTGTGTAAGTCTACGGTGCATGTGGTGCACCATATTTCATTGCGTCAGATGAGTAAACTTTTGATATTTTGTTGCAAATGTTTTATCTTTTCCTCAAGTCTTTATGTCGTCGAAGAAGTAGACGGGCTATCGTCGTCCGACTCAACTCGTTGTGCATTTTGTAATGCGTCTTGGCAGTTGGTTATCTCATATAGGCATAATGGAGATCTGATTCTTGGTAGTATCCTAGCTACATACCACTGGACTAGCAGGTTCTTGTCAATCGACGATGAGATTTGACTTAAGAGGTATTTAAATCATTTTTCATATTATCGTACCGACTCACCTGGTATTTTCTTGATTTCTTGTAGGTTTTTTGCTACTAGATGCGTGATGTCTTGGATTTTAAAGAATGTTATAAAACTGTTCTTTATTTATTCCTTTTAACGAGTTTGTTTTTTGGTGTAGTTCATGAACCAGGTTAAGGCACGATGACGCAATGCAGCTCCAAATTGCACCATCTTCTTATCTTCGTCTATAATATCAGATGCCTCCCAAAAAATTTCACATACAAACCAATGGCATTTTGGGTCTTCTTCACCCTCGTAGACAGTGATATGATTGAGTACTATTTTGAATTTCTTGGTGGGGACACTTGGTTTTCTTGGTGCTTGAATTACTACTTCTTTTGATTGAGTTGTCGAATCTTCTGATTGGATTTTTTCTATGTCTGACAAAGTATGATACTCAAGGAATAATTGTTTCTTCTTGAGTATAGAATATGCGTCCTCAGTTTGGGAACTTTGATATTTGTATTCGACCAACCATCGTTCCAATGGTTGTGTCGTTTCCATATTATAGTTAATTTCTTCTCTCAATATTAGATGTGTTAGGGGGGTTGAATCGGTGAGGTCTTTGATTTGAATAGTCATATTGTCAACTTCATGTCGTTCATGTTCGATAATCAATGTGTCTCGTAGGTTTCCAAGGTCATCCATTTTGTACCATAATCTTGTTGATTGGTCATCAATCTTTAGACTTTGTTGAAGAACTTTTATTATCCTTGGAATGGTTTATGGTGTGGGAAATGCACATAAATCTGGTCGAGACTCTTCATAGTCCATACTTTCCGGTTCTTTGAATGGTTGATGGAGGTTCAATTATGCATCTATGTATCTGTCGAGTGTCGTCGCGGCTGCTGTTGTTGCTAACTTTGGTCAATCTTTATCTGACTTAGACTACTCACATGCTCTGACTGGATGACCTTCCCCTGACATCTTTCTATTTGAATTTTTATTGTTCCACTGGTTACGAAGCTCTTCTCATTTCTGTTGTCTTTTGTCCTGTTCTATTTTCTGGATATTCATAGATTGCTTATGGACTTGTTTTCCTCTCGACGAAATTTGGGCTTGGGAAATGCTACTTATTTTTTTTATGACATCTCAAAATCTCGACCGATCCCCCATTATTGACCCAAATTACTCTAATTCAGGAGCATTGGGCATGTTTATTTTTGTAAGAAGTAATCCCAGGCTTCTCTTGTATCTTTTCAATTTGCGTCAAGAAATGATTCCCACCTTTCGTCTCTTTCTTAGAAGTTGTTATTCGGTAATGGTGTGCCCAGTTTTGGTCGGTATTCGACGATGTCACTGACTCCCTTGTTGAGAAGGAATTTGTGAAGAAGTGTTGAAACGTTGCATAAAAATCCATCGTCCAATTCAATGTAGAAGTTTTCTTTTATTTTGTCTAGGGGCGTCCGGTCTTCAACAACTTGTTCCGAAATGTAATCTTCAATAATTCGTTCGAGCCAGTTGTGCATGTTTGTTCTTCCTCCATTCAAAAATTATAGAGATGCATACACACAGACATATAGACATACACAAGTAATGAGAGCCCAAGGAAGAGTCCTTTTATTATATGATATACAATACATCACAATTGCATATATCCTCTCCCATGGAGCTATCTCAGCTTTCATGTTCTTATTTATTTATACCTTTAATAGAAAGTTTTAACTGCTTAACTTCTTGGGTCGGTCGGTTAGCAAAGACTTCAATTGATTTCTACTTATAACTACGTCGGTCGATCGACAAGTCTAAAATCGACCATCGGGTCTAGTCAACAGGGTCGACTAGCCCTTGCAACATACCTTGTTGGAAGTTATGATGACCTGTATACAAAATGGACCACACTGCGGCGAGAAAGGGACCAAGCAGTGCCAGAGTTCACAAATATCTTCCATACCCTGTGCACCAATATGGGTATCAAATATTGTGAGCGACATTTGGTGCTCAAGTACCACAGTGTCCTGATACATCCAAGAAGAAATGTATTTTTTGGACATCTTGTCGAAATTGAGCAGAAGCTTAAACAAAAAATGCGGTAGTTTGGGTCTGGGAACCCCTCACAGCAGAAGTAGGGAGAGGGCAGCCCCAAATCGCAGAACAAAGGGTAGAGAAAATATGGAAAACCTAACAACAACCAGTCTAAGTCGTAAACAAATAAGGACAATGGAAAGACACATAAATATATGGGGAAGTGGTGCGACTTCCATAAGAGACCCTGGCATAACATTATTGATTGCCTCTCAAAGCAGTCATTGGTGGCTGAGGTGAAAGTCTCTGAATCATATGCGGGTTATGAATCTAAGTCAAAACTAGAAAATGGGAGATGGATCATTGTCGCAGAACCCAGTGCCATCATTGCTACCACCAAGATCTAGCCTGGTGAACCTGATGAGCTAGAGGAAGGTGAGTGCCTCTTTCATTCATAGATGTGGGTGAAAGACACCCCACTGCACTTCATCATTGATAGAGGTAGCCAGAAGAACCTCATCTCAGCGAAGGTCGTCAAGTGGCTATCCCTACCGACAATGTTGTACCTGCATCCCTACACCATTGAATGGCTTTGCCAAGGAATCCATCTTCGCATCAGACAACAATGTCACATGTCCTATGGCATCAAGCCCTTCAAAGATGAGGTATTGTTTGATGTTGTTTCCCTTGAAGTTTTTGATGTTCTTTTGGGCCAACCTTATTTATGGAAACATCATGTTGTATATGAGTCTAGGCTTCACAATGTTATTATTACTTTGAACAGGAAATTGTACAAAATACCCAAGGTAGTCCCACCTAGTTCCATTTCCTTGATATTTTCCAAGCAATGAAGGAAGGTTATCTCATAGACTAGGAAGTTTTTCTTCTTCGTGATTCGATCTCAAAGTGAGAGAAATATTGTAGCCACATCCATGACCTCCACGGTCGACCTCTCCATGTAGCATAAGCAAGTGGATAAGGTCATGGAAGAATACAAAGAAATATTCTCCTCACCTATTGGGGTACCTCTGCACTATCAGGTCAAGCATTCCATCGATCTGACCCCCAGTGCACTGCTACCCAATGGGTCAGTCTATCGCTTCTCTCTGTTAGAAAATAAGGAGATCAAGCTTCAGATCCAAGAAATACTTCATAAGGGGCACATCCGACCCAGCTCATCACCTTGTGAAATCCCAATCATGCTTGCGCAGAAGAAAGATGGGACCTAACGAATTTGCATTGATTATCAGGCCCTAAACAAAATCACAGTCAAGAACTGATACCTGATTCCTCGAATCGATGATATCCTTAATCATATCAATGGGGATAAATACTTCAGTAAGATTGATCTGAAGTCTGGCTACCATCAGGTCCCAATAAAGTAGACAGATGTATGAAAGACTTCCTTCAAGTCAAAAGAAGGTATTTTTGAATGGTTGGTCATGCCCTTTGGTTTGCAAAATGCACCAACAACTTCCATGAATATGATGGATGATATATTGTGGCCTTTCACCAATTATTTTGTAGTGGTGTATTTAGATGACATCCTCATCTACAACAAGACTTGGGTGGAACACTTACAACATATTTAGTAGGTTCTCCTCACTTTGCGACCACACAAGTGATATGCCAACTTGGAAAAATGCTCATTCGGCATGGACAAGGTCCAGTACCTAGGATACATTATTGATAAGCATGGTGTGCATGTGGATCTAGCCAAGATCCAGATCATCCGTGACTGGCCATCCCCAACCACACTCATTGAGCTTCAGAGCTTCTTAAGCCTTGACAATTTCTATCGCAGGTTCATGTTGGGATTCTCCCATATTGCATGGGCCCTCATCCAAGTAACCAGAGGTGGTGGTAAGGAAAATTTTGTGTGGGGCATGTACCAACAACAAGTGTTCAATGATTTGAAGCAGTGCATGTGCTCAGCCCCAGTGATTTCATTACCTGACCTGCAACAATGCTTTGAGATCAAGACAAATGATTCAGACTATGTTGTGGGCACAATTCTCACTCAGCACGACCACCCCATGGCCTATCATAGTGATACACTATCAAATGTTGTATGTAAGTAACCTACTTACGACAAAGAAATGTACTCCATTGTGAAATCCTGCCGCCAGTGGAGGAATTACATTCTCGGGAAGGAGACCGTTATCCACACTGATCATAAATCGTTGCAGTTCATGTAGACACAAAGCAAATTGCAGAATGACCACCATCAGACGTGGTCCACATACTTGCAACAGTTCCACCTCAACATCAAGTATAAGAGAGGAAGTATCAACCACATCATTGATTGCCTCAACTGACCTCCAATCGTGACACTCACCATGGTGCTAGACTCTTGCGACCACGAGACTTCTGGATGGCCCCAACTCTATGAGAAAAATCTTGACTTCTCCACTACTTACCAGTTGTTGGGCGCAAACACAGTTGTCACTAATTTCCATCTTCAGGATGGGTTGTTGTGCCATCTGGGCCATATCCGTGTTCCATCAAGCGAGCGATAAAATATGATTTGGGAATCCTGCTACAGTCAGGTGGCGGGACACCTTGGCATAGAAAAGACAGTGGTAGTGTTGCAACGATATTTCTTCTAGCCAAAACTTCGACAGGATGTCAGCAAGTATATCAGGTCTTGCACTTCCTGCATTATTTCCAAACCCACCACTAAGAAACAAGGCCTATACAACCCTCTGCCTACTCCTCACAAACCCTGAGAATCCATCATAATGGACTACATGTCGGGCCTTCCGTCCACCAACTGGGCAAATGACTATGTTTTTGTGGTTATTAATCGTTTTTCCAAGATGGCGATTATGGTCTCCTGCAAGAAGAGCATCACAATGGAGGCCATTTCCAAACTCTTCTTTGAATGAGTGTGGGTACATTTTGGGATACCGCAAACCATTATTTCAGATCGGGACAGTCGGTTCCTCAACACATTTTGGTCAAGCCTCTGGTCACTGCTAGACACCAAACTCACCAAATCTAGTGTCTTCCACCCCCATATGGATGGCCAAACCAAGGTCGTCAACCAGATGATTGTTCATATCCTATGCATGGACAATTCCAATCACCCTCACACATGGGATGAGAGTCTTCCCTATGTTCAACACAACTACAATAGAGCCATACATAGCTCAATTAGACACAACCCCTTTCAGGTGGGGTTGGGATTTCAACCATTGGGTCCAATGGATGTTGCACTACCCCTTACGACCACCCAAGCAGACTCGTCCCATGCTCAAAATAAAGCTAACAAAGCCACCTGGTTCATTGAGAGGATCCATCACATCCGCTAACAAGTTTAAGATATTTTACATAAGTCTAATGCCAAATACAAGAAAAACCATGATCAACACTAAGTTCCACACAAGTTTCAGGAAGGGAGACAAAGTTTGGTTGCACTTGCAAAAAGAATGCCTTACAAGGCCCCATCGGAAGATTCGTTCACTCAGTTATAGACCTTACATCATTACCAAGGCTAGGGGTGGAAATGATTTTGAGCTCAACATTCCCCCCTTCCTTCGCTTGCACCCAATGTTCAATGTGGATCTCCTTCGACCATATTTTCCACCATTATTAGGCACCTCAGAGATAGCAGAACAATTGACACTGACAAAGATCAACCCTGATTGTATGGAACATGCATCCACTGATCAAATAGTGGACATATAGGTCAAGGGAACTTGCCAGCAGAGGATCCATCTTTATCGGGTTGTAAAAGCAGGGCAGCTCCTGCACTGAGGCAAGTGGCTCACCTGGGGCCAAGTTCAGTAGAAATATCCTAATCTGATGGAGGAACTCAATGCAATGTAGACCATTACTTCCTAAGGGGGGATGATTGATCTAGGTGGATATCAGTGGCCACCCACCTATCCCAACTATCTCATCTTTGCAAGATTTTAGTTTGGCAGTTTTTTCCTAGTTTTTAGGTCTTCAACTTCTGGGGTCGTTTTGAGGCCCTAAACAACGTTTTTAAGGCTCGCCACAGTCAAACTGTAGACAAAGTCAAAGTTTGACAACATAATGTGTAGTCCTCAGATAGACTATTACAACGGGCTATCATGTGCCTAAAACAAAGATCGTATGAAAAAGTTATGACCCTGAGAATTTGATGTACCAACTTGATCTAGGTGGATATCGGTGGCCACCCACCTATCCCAATTGGCTCATCTTGGCAGTTTGAAAGTTTGAAAGTTTTTTCCTAGTTTTCGGGTTCTAAACTTCTGGGGTCGTTTTGAGGTCCTAAACAACATTTTTAAGGATTTCCATAGTAAAATAATAGATGAATTCACAATTTGATGGCATAATGTGTATTCCTCGGATAGACCTTTCCAATGGGCTATCACACACCTAAAACAAAGATTGTATGCAAAAGTTATGACTCTGAGAAGTTGATGTACCAACTTACCCCAACGGGGCCCACATGGTCTAGGGTTTTGGAATTCATGTTTATTGTAAAAAGGCTTTCAGAGCCTCGTTGTACTGATCTTCTTGCGAATGAGTGCAACTGTCACATCTATTCTCAAAGATAAGCCGCCACCATTCTAGAAAGCTTGTTTTCAGTCTGTATTTTACAGTTTCAACATATTTCTTTAATGAATAGAAGCCAATTTTACTGTATCTTTGTTGTTGTTCATTGTGTCTCTCTGGTAATAATAATAATAATAATAATAATAATAATATGTTTTCATTTCGATCTTCTCATAAAATACGGATCACCAATCCTATATTGATATGTGCACATGTAAGACAACGACACAAAACCCTCACATAAGAAGTAAATTGGATTAGAATGTGCATATTACATATAACACTGAAAAAATAGAGTGTCAATTTTAACCCAACACAAGAAACACATATCTGCTCCCCTTGGGGTCATACCATAACTTTAAATTCAAATCCCACTAGCATGATTGGTTTAGAAGGGTTTCGTTTTGTATGGCGACTCAGGTTCGAAACCTATTGTAGTCGAGAGGAGACACCTAAAAATTCCAACGATGCTAAGGGTTGGTGTAGCCCAAGCCAAATGCGATCCCTTGGTGATTTTGACATCTTAGATGCCCCTGGGTTGTAGTTTCTTAACCATAGGCTAGTCTTGCAAGTAATGGACATCCTAACGAACAAAAAAAAACACAAGAAACACATATCATAAATATTCGTTTGCTATAAATTATTTAATTATAAAATTTTGCTTATTTACTTTTTTCAATAAGAAACTATTCACAAAGTTCATATACTTTTCTATGAAAAAATTGAATGATTTTCCTACCTAAATATGACATTGTTTTGCATTATTCACCTCCCTTTATAAACTCTAGACTAAATATTACATCTTTAAAGTTTTCCCTACTTTAAACAGCTTCATGTATGTTTCGGCCAGTGTTGGTGACAGTGATCCGAATTCAATCGTAGTTCTTTGGATTTGTTTCCAACTTTATTCAATCATTATCTTGAGCCGCCAATGAAGAGCTTCCTTCTAGCTAATTCTTTTCAGATATTGGGCCCCCTCTTATTTAATAGGGCTTCAATGCTTGTGATATGTTACCCCAAAGGGTGATATTGTTCCTTCATATATATTCAGATCAGATTTGATATGAATTGGATTTAATTCTTCATCACCCTGCTTTTATGTTGTATTCTACTATGGCACTTTGATGTACTTGGATCCAATTCCATGATGTTGTGATCCCTTATCATATTGAGATAGTTTCATGAGCATGGGTATACCCACTTTGTTGATGTGGAGATTATCTATATACCTTACATCATTGATTGGTTGTTTGCACGTGGGTTTCCATAGTCATTTGTGGGTAGTCTCTGTCTCTCACTACTATACTTGCTCAGTTTTTTTCCATGGTTTGGAGAAAGAAACTTATGATGTATTCCGACCATATGATTTTCTCCTAAATTCATACATCAAAGGGCAATTGTAATCCACCAAATTTTGTTCACCAATTTTATCACATGATCATTTTCATCCATAAACATCACTTAAGCAACTTTAGCCCTCATCTCCATCATCATGTCTCTTCAGTATTGTCATAATGAACTAAGTCAAACCAAAAAAATCGACCAAAAGTTCTTAGTGTAGTATTTAGCTTGTTTTTTGCTTACAGATCGAGCAAAAGCCTCTAAAAGATTGTGCTATCAAAACAAAGTAAAAAATCATTACTTTTAAAAGTTATTGATGCCTTTGTACCTCCAAAAAATGGCGTAGCAAGTGTGGACCTTATCAATACATTGTTACTAATATTAAGGTTTAATCTAGTCTTCATTAATCATCCTTATTCCATTACTCCATTAATGCATTGGGATAGTTCACTTGAAGCTAGCTCTGAAAGAAAATCCACCATGTTATCTATAAATAAAGCCATTGAAATCACTTGTTTCCTCCTCAATTCATAATAAAATTATGCTAACAAAATTCAACGAAAAAGATCTTGCACCCTAGCCATCATTTTCCTAATATTTGAAATTTCATTACTACCACCAAACTTGAAGTAAAAGAACACAAAGAAGAAATGAACCCTTCACTTAAGAACTTTGAAACCCATATTTATTACATAACAACATCAAAATATTAATTATTAATCATATTTATATTAATATAATAAATAATTTTTTAATATTCTTTACTTCATGTTATGTTCTAGATATTAGATGTTAATTCCTTCACTTATATATACATTGTTTAACATAACTTTGAAACACATATTTATTACACAAAACAACATCAAAATATTAATTATTAATCCTATTTATATTAATATAATAAATAATTATTCATTCTTTACTTCATGTTATATTCTAGATATTAGATGGTAATTCCTTCAGTTATATATACATTGTTTATTGCATAAGATAAGTTATAGCATAACTTACTTAAATTCAAGTTATAGCATAACTTGCTTAAATTACATGAATTTAAGTAGCGTTTTTTAATACATCAAAATAACAAATTACCCTACTTATTTTTATGAACTTTTGTAGTAAAGCATTTACTAATGAAACTAAGCTTTGACTTATAACTAAAATCAACATAACAATAACCTTTTTCTTAACTTTGAC
>ML799783.1:249947-262118 GCA_009831015.1 Picea engelmannii
TATTTAGTGGATCTTGCTTTACAAGAATCCCTAAACCCTTGGATCAAATCCCATTGTCACCCCCATCTTCACCCCACACCTCACATTCTCCAACCCTTGAAATTGAGTTATACATGTGAGCTTATGATATTTTGAACCATCTTCTATGTCACCAAATGGAAGAAAACTAACCTCACATGCTCGCTTGGAGGTCTCAAGGTTCCCCCAACTTGAGAGGGAAACTATGTAATTTTCTGAAAGATCTTGAAAGAATATTTCCTAAAGTTGACCCAAACAGTTCATGTGCTCTAGAAGACCACATAAATAAATTTTACCTAGTTATAAGGTTAATGAACATTGAACTTGAATACATGGTATAAAGGATGATTCCATATACTTTCAAAAATAAGGCATCCACCTAGTACTATATTTTTTCGACAAGTTATATCACAAGTTGGAATGCATTTGGGAATTCATTAATAAATTTGGTAAAGAGAAGACTCCATCTATTATACTAAAAGAACTAATAGCTATTAAGATGGAGAGAAAGGAAATAATTAAGGATTTTAATCAATGCTTCACCACAATTCTCAATAAATTCCCTGATAACACCCAACCAGTTGAAGGGGTGGTGGTAGAATACTACACATCTTCCTTACACGCATCTATTGATATGTTTGTCAAAAAAAAAGGTAAAAATACTCTATAAAAGGACTATGAGGAAGATAAGAAGGTGGAGAAAGAAATGCTCACTCTAGTGGGAAATATAAGAGGGGAAGACAACAAGACTCTGGCTATAGGTAATAAACCTCTTTTATTAACCAAACCTATATAAAAAGAGCCCATTGACCTAGAAAGTGTACTTAAAATGGTCAAGAAGTTGTCTAATGAAGTGGTTGATATGAAAAAGAATTCTAGGGAAGGAACATCTAACCACAAAACATTCAAACCTTCCCACAAAAGAGACAACACCCCACAAAATTCCATAGAACCTTAAAATTTGAATCTAAATCTAGAAGAGGTAGGGATTGATACATTTTTCACTTTCCATCAAGCTGAAATTCTAAGAAAGCATGCCTTTAGTGGATTAATTCCATGTCCCTAGTTATAAACCATCTTCTTTATTAGTAGTCACTTTCAAATAAAACATCTCAAGAAGATTATACTAAGGAAACTATTGATAAAAGGGAAGTGATAGGGTAAGTGACCATGTTCCTTTGGGACTAGGCACTTGACCCTAAGGATAATGTAGTAGGAGAAGTATCAATGGGAGAACTACATGGCACTCAATATGCACCTAAAAGTTATAATATGAGAAGTAAAGGCCATATATCCACTATTAATCTTCCCACTAAACCTAGTACAATAGTTAGGAAAGTCACCCCTCCTACTCAAACTCAAAATAACACCTCTCCATCTCAACCCAAAAATTCCACCAATGTTACCCAAACCAGTAAGACCACAATGGTGAATCTAACCTTACAACCCATGGAGTACGATGTCATTAAGGATATGAAGAAGACCAAAGATAATGTTTCAATGTATGGCATATGTAATCTCCCTCTGTAGAGAGATTTACTCTTGAATACCTTTAAATCTTTCTCTAACTCACAACAAGAAACCACAACCACATGTGAAAGTCAACATAAACCCATTGAAAATAGACTAAAAAGTAAAAATATACAACAGGAAAAAACAATAAAAAAAGATACCATAAATACAATCAACATAGGAATGCATTCAAAATCACAAACGAACTCATTTCTATTTACTTTTGAAATCTACAATTATAATGTACATAATTGTTTAGTAAATTTGAGAGTGACATCTAGTCTGATGTCATATTCTATATGTCAAAATATTACTGGTGTTCCCTCTAAATGAACAACTAGAATCATTCAGTTGGATATGTCTAAATTAAAATTTATGGGTGAACTCAAAGATGTCATTACAAGAGTAGCTTTAGACCTTAGAGTCTACCAAATTATTGACATCATTGTTGTTGACATCCATGAAGCTTATGGTTTGTTGCTGAGTAGAGATTGGCCACACAAGTTGCAAGGGTATTTTACTATTAACTAGTCACTCATGTGGTTGTCATATAAAGGAAATATGAATCAAATCAAGGTAGATCGGGAAGTCCATATGAAACACATCGTCACCAAAGTGGAAGGTTAGAATGAACCTATAAACTTTTCTCATTCAATTTTAGGTAATTATTTCTTGGAAACAAACTTTGGGTGTTATGCAACTCAACAATCACCTCTTGGATTAGAAATAAAGTCCAAACTCCTTCATTACAATCATGTTGATGATAATGAATGTACAATAGTAGATTTATCTAGCACTAGTTCATCTAATGTAGATGTAGATACTAACATTTGGACATTTTTTTATGGCTCTAGATCACAGGAAGGAGTCGAGGAAATTTGTATTCTCATTGAGGTAATATTACTTCAATATTAACTCCTCTAGATAATGGTTTTTCTTTTGAACTAATTTTTAGGCCCTAATTACCAAACTTGAGGGTGTTCGATAATGATGAACATATCATTGAATTCCTCAACAATGCAGGCACATTCACGAATGTCATCATAGATGGTGGGGAACATGAAAAGGCTATATTGAACTATAGGAACAACATGGATAACTTCAAGAGTAACCCAATACCTAAATGGGTTCTAACTGTAGAAAATTTATTTGATCTTCAAAAGAGGTTTTGAAAAACAATAAATGTGAAGACTAATAATTCTTCTATGAGTCATCAGTTATTCAACTTGGGTACTAAAGACAATCCAAAATACAACAATTTGGGAACTTGTTGCTTAGAAGTAGAGGATAAATTATACATCCAATTGTTGATGAAATACAAATATGTCTTTGCATGGATGTACAAATATTTGAAGACATGACATAAAAATCATACAACATGTCATCCCTCTCAAGGAAGATGCAAATTTGTTTCAACAAAAATTACATAAAGTTCACCTAACTCTTGAGCCATTTATACAGAAGGAGATTACAAATTATTACATGCTGAAATCATCTTTAAAGTTCACCACTTAGCCTAGGTAGAAAATTTGGTACATTCCAAGAAGCAATATGGGGAGATTAGACTCTATGTTGATTTCCATAATCTAAATCAAGCATCTAACAAGGACAATTATCTTGTTCCTTCAATGGAACAAATGCTACAACTCATCTCTGGCACTGAAATGTTCTCTTTGCTAGATGGGTTCACTATAATCAAGTTCTAGTAGTCGAGTCTAACTGATTAAAGACCACCTTCCACAGGAACTGCGGAATGTATGCATACCTAAGAATTCCTTTTGGATTAATAAACACAGGTGTGATTTTCCAACATTCCATGGATATAGAATTCAGAGGATTGATTAGTAAAAGTGTTGTGGTATACCTATATGATGTTATTGTGTATTCCAAGAAAAGGTTATACCACCTTCATCACCTAAAACACATTTTTAAAAGATACTGAAAGTACGATATATCTCTAAATCCCAAAAATAACATCTTTGTTTTTTCATAAAGAAAAATACTTGGGCATATCATATCTAAGGATGGGACTTCTGTGGATCTAGAATGAACCAAATCTATCATGCATATTTCCATGCCTAACAACAAGAGTTCTATGCAGTCTTTCTTTGGAAAGATACATTTTGTGCATATATTTGTAGCCAACTTTTTTGAAATCGTCAAACCTATTCATTAGATGATAATGAAGGATTCATAGTTTAAATGGATTTTTCTTTAGAAAGAGGATTTTGACAAAGTCAAGGATACCATAACTATAGCATCAACACTGCACAACTTGAATTTCAAAAATGACTTCTCATTGTACGCATTCACTTATAACCATTCCCTTGTAGCAGTTCTCACACAAAAGAATGTGCAAGCCCGATTTCATTTATGAGCACTAGTATACAGGGGGAAGAACTAAATTACCCAGTAATTGTTAACTAATATTTCCCTATGTATAAAGAAGTCAAACAATTTAGGCCCTACATTCTAAAAAACAACACAAAGGTGATAGTACCCTGCCCAGTTGTGAGGTCATTGTTCATGCAGAAAGAACTCGATGAAAAAGAGGGAACTAGATGAAAACCATCTATGAATATGATTTATAATTTAGAACTACTACCATAATCTAGGTTCAAGATCTGTGCAAATTAGAAGCAAAAGAATTGGACCTAGTTGATTCAATAAAGGAAGGCTAGGAAAGTGAAATATCACTAGATAGACACATGATATTTTGTATATTCATGCTAGAGACAAATTCTTGGTATAATGACCTAAAAAATATCTACAACATGGTACTCCTTCCAGTCATCTAAATTCAAAACAAAGGAGATAACTAAGACTTAGATTATCTCAATACCAACTTATCAATGACATCCTATTAAAAAAATGATGGTGGTATATTTCTCAACTTTCTTGAGAAATAGGATTTTGACAAAGTCCTTACAGATTTGCATGATGGACTTGTTGGATGGCATTTCACTTGTGAGACAATATCTCACAATATATTGAGATATAGATATTACTAGCCATCAATGTTCAAGGAGGCACACACATATGTTTGGAAGTGCAATATATTCTAGAATTGCACTGGCAAGGAGAAGAAACCAACCATTCCTCTACAACCTATAATGATTGAAGAAGCTCTCGAATAGTGGGGCATGGACTTAATTGGTGAGATCAATCCAAATTCCTATAGACACCATACATACATCCTAACCATAACATACTATTTCATGTGATGGATTGAGGTCGTACCAATGACCAAGGTAAATGATGAGGCAATTATATAATTCCTAGAGCATCATTTGATTTCTAGGTTTGTCATGTTGTCAACACATTTTTTTTATAATGCTACATATTTCTCTTATTTAAATTTGTATGAGTTTTCTTTTTATAAGGGGATGATTCTATGTTACTCAGATAACTATTTCCCTAAGTGCAATGGCATAATTGAGTCAAATAAAAAAAAAACTGATCCATGTTTTGAAAAGAACTATAGTTGAACATATCACTGAATTCCTCAGCAATGCAGGAACCTTCAAGGATGTCATCACAGATGATGAGGAACATGAAAAGGCTATGCAGAAATATAGGGGCAACATGGATAACTTCAAGAGTAACCCAATACCTAAATGGGTTATGACTCTAGAGAAACTATTTGATCTTCAAAAAAGGTTTTGAAAAACAATTAATGTGAAGACCAATAATTCTTCTATATTGAGTCATGAGTTATTCAACTTGGGTACTAAAGACAATCCCAAATAAAACAATTTGGGAACTTGTTGCTCAGAAGTAGAGGAGCAATTTTGCATCCAATTGTTCATGAAATACAAATATGCCTTTGCATTGATGTACAAATATTTGAATACATATGACAGAAAAATCATACAACATGTCATCCCTCTCAAGGAATATGCAAAGTCATTTCAACAAAGATTACGTAAAGTTCATTTAACTCTTGATCCATTTATACAAAAGGAGCTTAAAAAATTATTACATGCCAAAATCATCTTTAAAGTTCACCATTTAGCCTAGGTAGAAAATTGGGTACATGTCAGGTGGAAATATGGGGAGATTAGACTCTATGTTGATTTCCATAATCTAATTCAAGCATATAAAAAGGGAAATTACCTTGTTCCTTTAATGAAAAAAATCCTACAATTAATCTTTGGCACTGGAATTTTCTCTTTGCTAGATGGGTTCTCCAACTATAATCAAGTTCTAGTATCTAAGTCTAATTGATTAAAGACCACCTTCCACATGAATTGGGGAATATATGAATACCTAAGAATGCCTTTTGGATTAATAAATATAGGTGTGATGTTCCAACAAGTCATGGATACAGAATTCAGAGGATTGATTAGTAAAAGTGTTGTGGTTTACCTAGATGATGATATTATGTATTCCAAGAAAAGGCTAGACCACATTAGTATTCTACTTAATACTTGGTATCTAAATGAATTTAATGAAGGTCAAATGACCTACCTAAAGGGCCCAACATTGTCTCTTGGTTTTTCTCTAAAGCCTCTTCAATTAACTACCATAAGCTGCAAAATTATAGAGTTGGTAAGGTATAGAAATTTAGTCATCCTAGGCAACATTTGGACATGTTTTTGCTCTACATATCCCAAAGAGATTGATCAATGTTAAATGTAAGATAACGCCTTGCTTCAGATTTGAATACATCACTTCAAGTGTCATTGGTTTGAAATTTTCATTGTTGTTTGAAGTTGGAAAATTGTTACCTTCTAAAAAATGGTTGATGTATGATGAATGGTGCACTTCTATGCATGCTTATCCGGGATAGTTGACACATTAATTGGAACATTGAAATGATTTTGTTGTATCTTTTCTCTAGGATTATTTTATGTTGGTAGGAAAATATTGATGATCTAAAGGAATATACTTATGATGTTGTTATTTCACTATTGACTTTAAAATGTGAATTATAACCCATCATTCTTTACACCTTGATATGTTGTCCTATTACATCTTCTTGCATCATTGGTCATCTTGTTATACAGTCTAGATCGTTAATAGAGTTACATTTACATTGGTGAATGGTAATGATAACAGAAATAATATTGTCCTCATATGATTGAATGTACTTTAATTCATACTGAAATTTGGAATTCTCTTGCATAAACACAATTTAAACACTACTATCTTCTCATGGAGAACTTCTGGTATACTTTGCTTGGTTACAATAATAGGTTATGAACACTATCCACGTCTTCTATGCCAATAAATAAGCAATTCTACTTATTTATTACTATGCCACTGGCTTAATGCATTTCTTGGATCATGGTTTGAATGATTTCACTTCTCTTGCTTCCCTAGTAAACACATTTTACTTGATCATGTTGTGTATTGTAGCCAACATTTGAATATATCCACAATTTGAGTAGACTTTACATTTGTTCTTGTGCCCTAAATGAGAATACATGTCTCACAATTTCATTGGTTATTAATAGAGTGGTAAATGTTAAATGGTTATGATATATGGATGTGTTATACAATACAAAAATCTAAAGTTCCAAGTAGTTGTTTTAATTGAGTATTGTTATAAGCTATATTCATTTGTGCTCATTAAAAATTGTCTTCTTTTGAAGTTTGGGTGAAAACCCTTCATAGAGAACCTAGCTAGAGAAAATCACATAAAACTTGCAAGAGAATTGAGAGAGAGAGAGAGAGAGAATCTATTAATAACAACATAATGAATGAGTAATACACACACAAATATATAATCCAAGAGAAATACACCAACATCATGGACTACATGCGCCATAGGAGTGATCTAAAGGAGATTTGGACACTAACTCACTATAATGGGAGTAAACTACTAGCTAGTCTCAGTTAATTGTTTAAGAGGAAACAATTTAACTGAGGACAAGTGTGGATACCAAGAATAGCATGCAAAGGAAGTGCACCCTCTTTTCCTAAAACCTAGGGAAAACCCTAAAGAGATGGAAATATATGCACGAGTGGTCTTCCACTAGTCAACTGAGGTCAACTGAGTATGAAACGAAGTCCTAATTGAAGTGACAATGTGCCCTATTTTATAGGAAGCACCCTAATTTTTAGGAAGTTCCCTATTTGGTAGGGTAATATTATCGAGAGAATATTCTCATCTAAAACTTTGGAAAAGTGAGTGTGTAAGTGTGTAATATCTCCAACATCCCCCCTAAATGCTACTAAGGTGTAATGAAGAATGGGCCCTCGCTACAAGGCCATGTTAGGTACCCATTATACAATGCATCAAAATGAATGAACATTGAAAAAGAAAGGAAAGAGGGAAATCGTCATGGGAAACCCCCCCCCACAAACTACAATGCATCAAAAATGAAGAAGGAAAGAAAGAAAACTTCTAATAAGTTGTGTCCTTCACTCCCAAGATACCTCACAAATGTGTAAGGTTATGCTTGGTGAATATTTTGTTAAATATGTAGAAATCTATATGGATTTTTTGAAGTCTTTTGGCAACCTATATTTACTTGTACTTGCTCACATGTCTGTATTCTTCCCTCTTAGTCCTATGGACCCATATGCACCTGACAAGCTTCCTTTCTAAAGGAAGTGGAACCAAATCCCAATCCTGGTTCTCGAGGAGATTCCTTGCAACCTTTGCATAGGGATGAGGGTTTGAAGCTTGAACCATGTAGTAGTGCATGTGCATCACTGGTTCAATAGGTGCAAGTGAATGATGAGGCTCCTAAAACTCGAATCTCATCCTCCTTTGATCTAGTGGATCTCCCACCAGGTCGCATGTTCCCAATAGGGTGGACTACACCCACTTGGGCATCTACTCTAGCTCATCATTTGTATGTCCATCACCTTTTGAATCTAATTCGAAACTAAGATATGAGGTCTGATATGAATGTGTGGACTCATCATCTTGGATGTTTGGTCTAAGAGGATGTGCATGTAGCTCTTGATATGCATGCCTTTGACCATTCCCTGAGAATCCTTTGACCATTCCATGTTTGCTAAGTTGTTGCATGTACCTAAAATTTGGATTACCAAATATCTTGTGCCCAAATATACTATCATAATCATAATGAGTTAGTAGAAATGAGGAATCATAATAAACAATAAACAATAAACTTGGAGAATGTATACAATCAAGACTGGTGATTTACCTTAGCAACAACAATCTTAGAGTTGTCATGCATATAATATATTGTCACAAAATCCAATGTGAATTCCACCCTTTTTCTTATGCTTGATTGTGTTATATAATATATAGAGAGTAGATTCATGGAGATTTTTGGAACATGACAGACATTCTAAAAGCTTCCATGTTGGATCTTTACTCTCCCCTGTCGAGTGAACTCTACTCGAGTATCATCACCCATGAGGATGGGATGACCCATTATAGTAATTAAAGATGAAAAGGCATATTTGGTGGCTACCATGTGATGGGATGTGAAAGAATCCAAAATACACACATCCCTTGGAATGTGTTCCCCAAGATTGTTCTTTTGAAGTACCTACGCCATGAGATCAATTTGTTTCTTCATGCATGTTGATTCAGGATAAGATCCACGATTGCGGTAACCACATTTTGGCTTCCTTTTCTTTCCCTTTCCACCTTTGGAACCTAAGGATCCATCATAGGAATTACCTTCCTCCTCTGGTTCAAAATACACCTTGCCCTTTCCTTTTTTCTTGACCTCTAGATAATATTTTCTATTGCTCTAATGCACAAAAAGTGCATGCTCCTTGGAATCCTTGATTAGACCCATCTGGATGAGATTATATTGTTCATGCGTTATGGACTCAATGAACTCTACCAATATAGGAATAGTCCACATTGGTCCTGAAGTTTTGATGCAAACCCCCACCCCTCCTAGGGGTCTCGCGTAACCTCCCGGTCTAGGATCTTCTTCTAAGGAGATGAATTAGCTCGCAAATCCCTGCTAGATCCCATCCAATGTACATAGGCCCCTTTAATTTCCTTATGCATAGGTCCACACATAGCCCATTGGGTGCTTTTTATAAGCCCCTTTTTCCTTGGAATCAAAACCATTAGTGCTAGCCCCTTTTCCTTGGTGGAAATATCATGTGACCACAGGCTAGAACCAAGTGCTAAGTTGAAAGATGCTATCTAGAGATTCTTTACTCCAGTTCTCCAGAACTTCAGGCTTCAAAAGATTTTTCCACAACACACTCCAATTCTCCCAAACACCGAACTGGCGAACTCCCGAAGAGTTCAGGGATCGATGGTCCACACTCCTTGCCATGATCTATGGCTAAGATCAAATCCGAGACTCCAGGACTTCGTGATTCGAAATTTTCCCGACTCCAACACATGCTACCTCCCAGATAGTTGAACGTCAAACTGAAATCGACGACTCACACTCCTCCAACAACTAAGGATTGTGAAAAACTTCGGGCTTCAAGATTCAGGGCTTCTTACTAATAATCACCACCAAACTCTCGAATTGTCCAATGTCGAATTGGAGAAGGGAGGAGATCTATGGCTCTCACTCCTCCTACAAAAAACAACTATGATCAATGGTGGAACTCTAATATTCGGGTTTCCTCACTCAAAATCACCACTAGACTCCCAAACTGTCGAATGCTAAACTGGTGAAGGGAGAATTCTCCAATCCACGTAACAATCACCAAATTCTCCCGAAGTGTCAAATCGCTGAACCACTCGAGGATCTGATGGCTTGCACTCACCCCCTTGATCTACAATGTAGATTCACTCCACAACTTCGGAGCTTCGGGGATTTCTCCTCCTGGCGACACAGGGGTCAATTTTTCCCAAAGTGTCGAATCTCTGAATTGTGAGATCTATGTCTCACATTGCACGATGGGATCTATGGCTAAGATCCACTTTGATTTGGCCAAGACTTACGGCCCGAGAACCTTGACTGACAACTTTCTTTCTACTATGCTCAGATCCAATGGTTGGGGTCTGATCTCCTCTTTCATGCGCTCTCCTCTTATCTGGGGTTGATCCAATGACCTAGATCTAATCCCACAACCAATCCAATAGTTGTTGTGGTTTCTCTCCTCTGTTGCAGCTCCGTTCCTTCAATGAAGGATTTTTCAAGATTTCAAAGGCTCAACCTTTGATCTCTCCACTGTAGGGTCAAATCCTTGGCCTTTGCTTTCTTTCTCAAACTGTCACAGCTCTAGATCTTGTTCAACACTTCAACTGAAGTGTGGACGCACACCTTGCACTTCTCCTGCAATCTGAAACTTAGAATGTTCTCTGTCGCACACTTTCGCTATCTCTCATGGGATTGGAATTCTTCAAATTCAAATGGTTCATCCCTTTTTTCTTTCAAATGTCTTCTTGTGCCCTCCTGGGACTCCCACTCTTTCTTCTGATCTTTACCAACACTTAAACAAAATGTTTTCTTCGTGGACTCCTTGCACTTGCCTCTTGAGTCTTGGAATTTAAAGACTCATCCACGCACTCCCTACGCATACTCTGTGCAGACTTGAACTATTCCTCTTGAGATTATAACTCCTGGCATGCCCACTTAGCACACTCTTTACAAAACTTTTGATTGAGTTCTTGGGCACTCCTTGTGTTGGCTTCTCAGTGTTCTCAGTAACTCTAGTGTGCACTCCTTGCACTAGCCTTCCTTTGATCTTTTACACTTCTCTGGGTGTAGGCACACTCCTTGTGCTCACTCTGTGCACTCCTTGCACTATCCCTTATGAGCTTATGACTGGTTCAGGTGTGCCCACCTGGAAATATCCTCACAGAACTCATGACTGAGTTCTTGTGCACTCCTTGCATTGGCTTCTCATATTTTCCCAAAAACTATGGTGTGCACTCCTTGCACGAACCTTGAGAGCCCAAAACACTCAGAAATTCACACATATAGGGAATTCTATCTATTCTCGCAAAGGGAACATAATTGCACATGACATTTATAAACATGCATAGTAAACATTCAGTAAAAATTCAAAAACACATGCTCATTCACATAAAACACACACACACACACAGATTCATATGCAGGGAAATGTGATTTTCTATTAAATCTGACTTCTTTTTACAATGTTTACAAGACTAGATTGCAACAGAGTCTCAGTTCTTCTCTCCTCTCCTCTCTTGAGAGATATTCTCTTCTCATGCTCTTCTCTTGCACTATTTTCTTATGATCTCAATACATTGGGATTTTTACAAAAGAGGGACTTCTCGAGCCTTCCTCAACTACTTACCTTAAATTACATTTAATTTGCATTTAAGGTTTTATAAGGGAAGTGGAAGATACAAAGGTAAGTCTCCTCTCAAATGCTTTAACTGTGGTAGAATAGGACATATTGTTGAAAACTGCTACTATAAAAAGAGAAGTATCAACAATAAAAAGAGCTTCTACTCCATGGATGATGACATCTCCTCAGATGAGAGTGATGAAGAAGATAATGATGGAGGAGAAGTCCTCTTAATAACCCAATAAACCCAGGATGATGATCACAAGAATTCTAAAGAAGAAGAAATCATTTTTGAAGAAGATTCAGACGAAGAAACCAACCTTGATTTCTTTTGGGGATACAAAGACAATGCAGAGAGTGAACAAGAAGATGAGAATCTTGAAAAGTTGAAGCATGTTGAAAATGAAAATAGCAAGCTTAGAAACAAAAACATAATACTAAAAGGTGAATTGAGTAGTTGTGAAGAAGAGA
>ML799784.1:13876-38876 GCA_009831015.1 Picea engelmannii
CGAAGAAATCCTATAAACATCCATATGTGAGAATCTGCCAAGCTAGACTACAACATAGTAGAAGACTTTAAAAATTTGAAAGAAATTATATCAGTCATGGACATATGTATAATCCCTGAGGAAAAGGAATTTTTGTTACAAGCATTGAAATTAGTAGAAAATCCTATAACAAGCAGTGACCAAGGAGGAAATCTAATTCCCACGGATCTAATAAATAAACCAACTATGAACGCCTGCTGTGAATATAACAAGGGAAAACCTTTTGTCCCACCGTTCCTTTTGACATTTGAATTTTTCAACATAAACCTCCATAATTGTTTGGTTGACTCGAGAGCATCCTCTAATGTCATGCCATTGTCTATTTGCAAAAAATTAAACACAGTGCGTCTGAAAGGCGATAAACATGTTATAAAACTAGACATAACCTAGGTGAAGGTTATGGGAGAGCTCAAAGATGTAATGATCAGAATAACGACACACCCTAAATTTGTGCAAGTAATTGACAACATTGTAGTAGATATCCCAAAATATTATGGATTTTTATTAAGTCAAAATTGGTCTGAGAAGTTAAACAAATACTTTAGTATAGAGTGGGCTCACCTTTGGATTCCATTAAAGGGACAAACGAATATGATCAGGATCGATAGGGAAACATATCTAAAAGATACTTTCACTGACTTAGAAACCCTCAATGAACCCTCATCGACAGATTTCCCCTTGCTAGTAAATTATTCCCATGACTCTAATTTCAGGAATTTCTCCCCCCTCTCATCTAATGTCCCTCTTACTCAAAACTCTGAAATGATTTTTCAATAAAACTTTCTGACAACGACAACGGAAACCCTCTTCTGTCAAGGACTTGCGAAACAAACAAGAGGGGAGGAGGAAAGTGATAAGAAAGAGGAAGTTGATAGGTTTTTCCCACAAGTTTGGACGTTATACTTTGATGGATCTAAATCAAAATAAGGGTCAAGGGAAAGGTGCATCCTCATTGATCCAAAAGGTAAATGACATTTCCTGTCCCGTAGACTAGAATTTGAGTGCACAAACAACACCGTCGAGTATGAAGCTCTGGTACAAGGGCTAAACAATGCCATATACTTAAATGTTAAATAATTGAAGGTTTTTAGACATTCTAAAATAATCGTCAGACAAGTAAGGAATACTATACATTGCAACTCTCCAAACTTGAAAATTTACCAACAAGAAGTGCACAGGCTAATAGAGAATTTTGAGGCCTTCAACATTAAAACGATCCCCAGAAAAGAGAACATTATTGATAATTCTTTGGCCACCACTGCCTCAAGGATATCACCTCTAGAATACTATGAAGCCTCCAGGTTCACTGTGGAGTTTCCCTACAAATCGTCGGTGCCCAAAAATATTTCTAATTCGAAGGTCTTTGAAGGAGATGAACAAATCATAAACGTTTTGGTCAATCATGATAATTTTAAATACTTGGATATTGACGATGAAGTATTCCAGGAGAAGTTAGCAGAAAATGGTCCTCATACAGATCAACCGATTGACAAACCAAGGTCTCACACGATACCGAAAGGGGTAGCTAATTTAGAAAACCTTTTTGACTTAAGAGAGAGAATCAAAGGGTCAACCAATACAAAGAAGAGGATTTTCTGTCCCATGCATGAAACTATAAATCTAGGAACCCTGGAAAACCCCAAGAATATAAATCTCGGCAAGACAATATCTAAAGAGGAAAAGAAGGCCTATCTCAAACTTTTCAGGAAATATCAAGATGTTTTTGCTTGGTCCTACCAAGATCTGAAAACTTATGATACTCGTATCATTCAACACACTATCCTATTAAATCCTTAAGTAAAACCCTTCCAACAGAAGCTCCGGAAATGCCACCCATACCTGGAGCCTCTCATGTGTTAGGAGTTAAAGAAACAACTAGATGCCAAGATTATTTTCCAAGTTAGAAACTCCGCATGGGTAGAAAATTTGGTGCCTGTAAGGAAAAAGTCTTGGGAGATCCGCTTATGCATAGATTTCAGAAACCTCAACAAAGCTTCAAAAAAGGACAACTACCTAGTCCCACCAATGGAGAGACTCTTGTAGACCATGTTTTACTATAAGATTTTCTCCCTGCTGGAGGGTTTCTCAGGTTACAATGAGGTTCTAGTCTCAGAAGAAGAACTCTTGAAAAATACCTTCTGAATTAAGTGGGGAACCTTCGCTTATAAATGCATGCCCTTTGGGTTAATCAATGTAGGGGAAACCTTCTAGAGGGCCATGGACATAGCGTTTCGAGGAATAATAAAAAAATGTGTAGTAGTCTATCTAGATGACATGACTGTGTATTCAAAGAAGAAATAATACCACATCCGATATTTAACCCATATTTTCGAAAGGTGTAGGAAATACGGTATATCCTTAAACCCTAAGAAAACTATATTTGGTGTCAAGGAAGGAAAATTTCTAGGTCATATTATATCTCAAGAAGAGATTCACATAGATCTAGAAAGGATTAAGGATATATCTTAGATTCCATTACCTCGCAACAAAAAGGTTATGCAATCGTTCTTTGGGAAAATCAATTTTGTCAGGAAATTCACCCCCGATTTCACAGAAACAATCAAACCCTTGCAAAAAATGATCTATAAAGATGTTGAATTTAAGTGGGATGATGAGAGGAAAAGGGGTTTCAACAATATTAAGAATGAGATATCTCAATCCCCACTGTTGCGAAGTCCTGATTTTAGAAAATATTTATTCCTCTATAATTTCGCCTCTGACCAATCGTTAGCTGCAGTATTGACTCAGAAGGATGATAAAAACAATGAGGCACGAGTATCATTCATGAGCACTAATATCCAACAGGATGAACTAAAATACCCTACTATAGACAAGCATGCTTATGCAGTATACAAGGCAGTGAAACACTTCAGGTCTTACATACTGAATAATCATACCAAAGTCATAGTCCCTCACCCTGCAGTCTAATCCCTATTCACTCAACGAGATATGGGAGAAAGAAGAGGAAACTGGATGGAATTAGTCCAAGAATTTGATCTAGATATAAAACCTTCTAAACTGGTTAAAGAAAAAGGGTTATGCAAATTGGAAGTTGAAGCCCAGGACCAAGTAAATGAAGACCTCGTATGGGAGAATGAACTAGCATTATGGTGTGGTGAGGCTTCATATGTATCCCCAGGGAAAGAGTCTTGGTATGAGAAACTGAATTATCTCTTGCATCATGGGACTTTCCCAGAAAACCTAAACCCTAGGGAAAGGAGAGCCCTCAGGTTGAAATCAACACAATCTTGCCTCATAAATTCGGTGCTCTTCCATGTTAATTATGGTGGGGTACTTTTAATATGTCTCGAACGTGAAGATGTAGAAAAATTTCTAAAGGAGATCTATGATGGTCCTGCTGGTGGACATTTCATAGGAAACACCACTGCTCATAAAATACTGAGAGCTGGCTATTATTGTCCTACCTTGTTTAGGGACGCTCACACATATGCTAGAAACTGTAAAAATTGTCAAATAAGCACAGGGAGGGATAAGAGAGAAATTGTCCCACTCCAACTGGTGTTCGTTTCCAGGCCATTCGAGAAATGGGGGTTAGATATCATAGGATAAATTACACTGAGATATTCAAAACAACATAGATACATACTATCCTCCACAAATTATTTCACGAAATGGGAAGAGGCCATCCCTCTGACTCATGTAAACGGAAAGGTGGTGATCCAATTCATAGAACAATAGCTGATCACAAGGTTCAATGTGCCTTATGTCCTTGTTCTTGATAACATCGCTTACTTTTCTTCCACCTTGTTAATAGAGTTTTCTCTAGACAAAGGAATCATAATCATATACTCCGCAAACTATTATCCACAGGGGAATGGGGTGGCAGAATCAACCAATAAGAACCTAGTGAGGATATTGAAGAAAAATGTTGCATACAACCAGAGGAATTGACATATTTCACTCCATAACAACTTCTGGGATGATAGAGTAACACCCAAGGAATCCATAGGGAATTCCATATACTTTCTGTTTTACAGACAGGAAGCCATTCTCCCGAATGAGCTATATATTCCATCTCTTCAACTTGATCATGATTCGAGGGGACAACCCTCATCGGTCATACAATAAATAATTGATACCCTCTTCATGATGGAAGAAGAAAGAGAGAAAGAAAAATCAAAGTTCATATCTCATCAACATATAGTTAAAAGGTGGTTTGATAAGCATAAGGCTAAAGAGAATAATTTTGAAGTGGGAGACTTAGTCCTAAAATGGGATAGAGAAAATGAGCCGAAAGGAAAACATTCTAAGTTTTAGAATCTGTGGCTCGGACCTTTCCAGGTGGCTGAGAAGATTGGGGTAGGAACGTATCAACTGCATAATCTAAGGGGGAACCTGACGCCCTCCCTGTGAATGGGCAAGCCCTAAAACATTATTTCCATTATATATATATATATATATGTCTATATATATATATATTTAAAAAAAAAAAGTGTATATTTTCATGATGTTTTGTTTTAGCTAGCTCGATTGCGGAATGCATTTTTTGGTTTTGTTTCTTTCTATAATACTTAGGTGATTTTGAAGATTTTTTTTATAAATATGGTGGTTGACCTCAATTTATGCGATATGACAAACTCTGTTCCTGACTCATCACTCACATACAACACAAGACGTGCTAGAGGACCTACGATTGTTTTAAGGGGTTCTCTATCTAACCTGCGCATATGAAAAACCTTGGAAAAGTTATGAAGTGTCTGCCTGGTGGTATGGTAAAACCTTAAGGGAAGGATGGTAATATGGAAAGGACTACATGTACCTCAAAGATAGAGCTATCACAATTTCACCTTAACCATCTCATTTTGGAAATAACAGACATCCTCCTCTCCTACTCGCTCAGGTCATTCTGCCGAATTAAAATCAACTATATCAAATGAGCGCATAGTAGGAGAGGGTATGTAGATAACTCTGTCGGGTCTATGGATGCTCACTAGAAGTGGAGCAAGGTCTATTATTTCAGGGTGAATCCTTCGGGGCTATGGATGCTCACTGGCAACAGAGAAACATCGTAGCAAGTGAATAAAGGTAACTAAAGGGCCTGGTTCCAGTGAATGATTTACTAGAATCATGTCAAAATGGGTGTGAGTCGGGGTTATAGGAAACAAAGGTGGAATAAAGGTTGAAAACCCCATAGGCAGGCCCAAATGAACTAACCAAGGAATTTCAAATGCAAGGATAAAAGAGTCCCTAATAAAAAACTGGTTAAGTTCTTAATCAACTTTTGCATCACCTTCACCTGAGCCCGAGGTAGGAACAAAGATTGTTCTTTTTCCCAGTAAGTTTCCATTTGTTGAGCACTCAACACACCCTAAAAATCCTCTGTCATTTTTTTTTCATTTTTGGGTACCACTTGATCTTTTGCATTGTTTGATTCGACTTCATTTCAATAAATGTTTTGTCTTTGCTTATTCGCATGACTCTCATCACCTATTTAGGTTTGTTTTTAAATTATGAAACCCCATGACTCAAAATACCTTAACACTTGAATAAAGAATCAAAAGCCAAAACACTTCACCCGACGTGCTCAGATTTGACATCGAAAGGAATCCAAAGATGGAAAATAACCACTCAGGAAACCTTAGTCGTCGAGCACTGATCTCCTTCGACATCGACAAAATGAAGTTTTTGTTTATATCAAATATTGCATAAGGATATCGTTCATAGATGACTCCCCTTTGGCATCGGTAAAAGACTAGGGGAATAGACCTTAACAAAGAAAGAAAATGTATCATCGATAGCCAATATCCAACGCGCTTATCGGAATCGGGGAAAAACTAAAAGGTGCACAAAAAAAATTCTAACCATGCTAAAGGATATTCCCAATCGTCAATCCACGCTGCATTTTTGGCATCGGGACTTTTTCGAGGAAGTTAATATGAAGAAATCACTTGATAGTTTTATTGCCGATCGTCGACCCTGGACACTTTTTTGGCATCGAAAAGATAGGGTCTATTTTAGAACGAATAACTTAAGGAAAGTCCCAACTCTGATTAATACATGTGAATTAGGTCACTGGTATTTAACGCCACATGTATTTTCCATATTGGAGAATCGTATGGTCTAGTTTTACGCCGGGCCATTCTCGTTTCCCTAAGTTCGAGTCACACCTCCGAGTCAGCTTTTCCACGACAACATTGTATGATGAGATTGATCGGCGTCAGAGCGTTTTGCAGAGGGAAATCAACGAAAAACATTCATAGCACATCCACGATCCTCGATCCACTGAATGAGAGAGCGACATGATGGGACATTTTAGCATTAGATACGATCAGATTTTGAGCATTTAGGGAGCTAATTAATACCAAATCATGCATTAGTTGCTACCTTGTGCGCCAATCAAAATAGTCGTTTAAAATCACCGATAGACCAAATCACCCCCACATCTTCTCCATCAACCCACAATGAATTTAAGTTATGGTGATTCAACGATATATTTGTTTAAATTTCACTCATCACCAGAATTGAATGGTTGATGCGACATGGTAAGTTATTCCCTATTTAAATTCTCTTAAGCCATTGTAAATGAAATCATTATGCGCACGAGGAAATTTAGAACATCCGAAGAATCAATAGGAGTAATTTGAAGTCTGTAGAGATCCCATCAGTATCAAAATAACCAGGTTTTAGCAAGCTTCACAAGTATGTATCCAAGTCTATAAATTTTACATGGCTACAATTTACACATTTTTTATCTGGTTTTGTTCTTTACACAATCTCTAAAATTTTATTTTAGTTGCAGGAACAATGTCATTGAGAAATCTATTATCAGACTAATTGGTAGGTGCGGACACTAATAGATCTCCCTAGATCCACCTGGATCTAGAACAAAACAAGACAGGACATGACTCTTTCCCTAAGTTTTGACCATTGAATGAACTAGTAGGAAGGAACAAGTAACATACCTTTATATCGCTTCCTAAGGTCTCTGTTGCTCCCGCTTCACTCCGATGGTCTCGTGAGGTCAAGACCAAGACAACACAAACCAACCAAAGTGAAGATAGACAAATATATTCAACAGTCAACTTATGTGTATGATCAAGGAATTACACAATAAAGTGAGAATAGCTTTATGGGAAAGGGACATGCCACTATATCATATTAATTGAAAGTAAAGATTACAACCTGATAGCCTTGATGTTGCAAGATTCCTTTCGATGGCTCTTGGCTCCAACGCACACACTTGCTCAATCCTTGCATGAAGAAGATACAATCCTCTTGATAGACTTGCTAGAGTCTCCAAGCTGTTGTTCAAGCTAAGTACTTCACACAATTCTTTCACCAATTCTCCAATGAATCTTGCTTAACCTTTTCCATGAGAATTCCCTCAATATACAGGAGAGAATGAGATAGTTACTTGGATAAGAATGATCCCAAAATATGGGAATCCAGTACAAAGATAACCATTCGAATGCCAACCCATTATTCTAGAAGATTCCCTTCTAGAAACATCGAGAATTCATCTTTTTCCATGCTTTAGGATGAGTTCGCACCCTAGCTATTCAACACAGTGAGAGAAGTTCGCACCCTAGCTTAAGGAAGCCTGCAAGAATGGGTCATTCTCGCACCCTAATATATTAGCAGCCTACGAACCCTCTTCAAAAGTGAGTTTTCTAGGAAGAGATGAAAGTAACTTTTCTCGGGAGAAAGTTCTTATGAAGAGCCTGAGTACACCATCATGATGACCAAAATCATGGGTAACAGAATGCCCCCCAAAGTATGAGGTTGGAATCAGTGATAGCCAAAAGACTTTGTAAACTGCATGTGTGTGTTAAAAACCAGAAGCACACCTAATAAAAAACCTGCAAACAACCAAGCATCTGCAAAATATCATATATACCAATTCTGAGGTAGGCATTCCCATACTCAGATCATAGACGGATGACATTGTAGACATAGGTCATGGCCACCAATCATACAGTGTGGATCCAAGGCGTCAAAATATAGCATAACCACTAGGAATACACTGTGGATCTATGCGAGAAATTTCAAATTGAGATGACATAGCCACGAGACATAGACAGTGGATATATGTGTCGCAAATTATACCTACTCCATCGCAACCTGGAAAAAGAGATGATATCCAGGGTCTTCAATCTCGTCGCCCAAAGTACGAATCTATCCATGTGATTACATGTGTTGAAGTCGAACATGGAAGAAACCACTTGATTACCGGTCATTGATGAAACCGTTAACAAGTGCGAGGGAAATCACCATTGATGTCAATGACTCCCAAGGTACTCTAGTACAATCCATTGAGTGTGAATGAATGAGTTGAAGTTGAACATCCGATGGAATCTTTCGATCAGGGTTCAGTGATGTAAACCCACTGTCGAAAGCGAGGAAACCTACCATTGAGGCATGCAAGCTCCAAGGTACCAAAGAATTTCTAAGTCTTGATTCCGGATAATGAGCTGAAATCAACAGAAAAAAACTTGTCACAGGAGGGCCTTGATGTATCCCCCATCAATGACACGAAACGAGTAGCAGATTTTGAAGGTGAAATAGAATATGATGTAAGTTGGACTGGACACAGGGAAGGCCAACATGGAGAGAATGGACAACTACAGATGGCCGACTCAATAGAGGTCTCAGATGGACTTCTCTTGAACATATGAACGACACGACCAATGATTTGGCAGCATTGACTCAAAGACGACATAGGGAATGACCTTGTAGAAAATCGAATGAGAGACAAATGGATTTCCCAAACCAGCTTCAAATGATGAATATGGGGTGTCATGTTCAAGAGCGACACTTACTGCCAATCAATACGAAGATGAAAACATATCCCTTTCCCAAATTTCCCCCCACCATTTCTGGCGAGTACCTCTTTATTTTTATGCAAGCTTGAGGAGGATAACATATGCTTGTTGATATAAGCTTATCCTTTGGATAAGTCCTTCGGAGTATGTTTAACGAACCCTAAGAAGGAGTGGTTTGGTCCCATTATGGGTCTATCGATGTTTGTTTAACGAGTCCAAAGATAGAAAACTCGAAGATTTTTCATGATTATAGAGTCTGGAAAAACACTTAAAAGAGAACTCTCTCAGTTCCTTTTTCGTAAAATAGTCTGGATGAGACCGAAAAAGAGATAAATTATCTCTCACCAGATGCTTACTTCAGATACTTTATCGAGCGTGAAAATAGCAAAGTTAGTCAGCTATCTTTTCATGTTTAGAGAGTTTGAAAAGAGCTTAAAGAGGACTCCAGGGGGGTTCATTTTTCGTATAACCTTGTTGAGCCCAAAAAAGTGATAAAAGTATTCTCAATCGCGTTCTCATGTATTTTCGAGCGCGAGAACGGACAAAGACCACGCTCGAGGTTTCATACAAAAACCATAAAAAACAATCAAAACACGCGATGACAAAGAAAAAATATGTTTGTATCCCTATTTAGGAACATCAAAGTCATTACACCTGCAAAATTTACACTCAAAAGGACATTAGGGATTAGGGTTTAATAGATAAATAATCATAAAAAACCAAATGACATAGCACAAGTAAATAAAAAGTAGTAAAAACTCTTTTTACCATATCATTTTTACTTTTCCACTATTTGAGCTCAAAAAACCCCTCTTTTACCCTCGAACTTCGACGTCAGATTGTGGGATTTACGAGCGTTCATTCGTCGAGCCGTTAGTGAAAGTGAGGTAGCTCTTTGTCTTCTACTCTTGTATGGTTTAATTTTGCATTTTCATTGGTTAAAAATTCATTTTTAAGTTGATTTTATGAGCCCTACTTGTGCTCAACCATTCTTGCAGGTGGGCTACACGGGACCTGCGAGAATGGGTGATTCTTGCAGGTGATCCCATAGCAGCCTGTGAGGTTTTCGCACTGTGCCCAAAGGGCACCTACGAGAACCGCAAAGCACAAAACTGTTTTAAATTTTAGTCAATGAAAAAAGAACCAATTAATGAATAGAGTTTCTAATCTTCTCTTTGTGCTTCCTATGCAGGTAATTGGCCATCAAAATGGTTCTTGAATGGCGCAAAAGGGAGCACGAAGAAGAAAATGCAATTGCCGGAAATCATCCACCTACTATTGCTACTTTGAGAAACTGTGGCCTCCTGAAGTACTTTCATATTCTGGGCATGAGGGCCCAAGTCAGGTTATTATAGTACCTTGTGCGTATGTGGGATCCCGATCAGCAGGTATTTCATGTAGGGGTCCACACACTATCCTTAGATATTGAGGACATTTACTTTTTGACTGGATTGTCTCGGTAGGGGGTACTACGTGAGCCTGACTGGTAGCAGAGGTGGTGGGCTGCCCATGAGTGAGTACTGTCGCATTCACTGTGTTCTCGAGGCAGAGAGGAAGAAAGGAAAAGTAGCTATTTGGGGGGTACGGGATTTGACCCTCTGTACTATTTTGTTCACCATAGCTCGGATGGAAGGGAGCCCCACTCCTCATATGGGGCTACAAAGTTACTTCCAGTATGCTATAGAGTGTACTGAACCTCAGGTTTTTAACTGGGCAGACGCAATGCTTCGTAGCGTAAAAAGGCAGTTGACCAAATGCAGACGAGGCAACCTGAAGCAATTCGGGTACGGATCTTTGCTAGTGTCCTTCTTCCTTGAGAGGGTTCCATTACTGAGGCTGCAGGTTGAGTGGAATTTACCAGCTCCCAGGGATCCAAGGATGCTGAGATGGTGTCAGCTTATGGCCCGACACGTAGCTGGATCGATCATCAAGTATGATGATACCTTCTTTGACTGGATTGAACCATAGATGTTGATGGTTGACGATTATGCTTATGCCGGGTTGGATTTCTGAGGAGATCCAGATTTAGTACTGCCAGAGGATGCTCAGTGGGGGGAACTTGGTAAGACGTACACACATTTTTATTTTTAAATGTTTTTGTGAATTTTAATCATATTCAAATGTTTTTTATATGTTCGTCCAAAGACTAAATACAAAATTCGCTTTTGATGACACATATATTGGACCTTACCAACCTCCTGGTACTTCTCCCATTTAGTGGTGAGGAGAGGTAGCGGTAGTGCCACAATATGCCGAGGATTATTAAGTGGTGGAACAAAATCTAGAGGGCCTGACCACAGATATTCCAGACATGCCTCTTGAAGAGGTTCCACGACATGATCAGCGTCATACTATAGGAGTGTCAGGGTCCATGAGTCGACTGCTCTGTTGGGTTGCTTGGGTAGTTGTGTGTTACCGTGAATGTCATCCATGACGTCACTTTGTAGAAGCTATGAGCTTCAGATTTTGACATTTTGGTCTTCGGACAAAACTTCTTGTAAAAAAAACTCTTTTGATCGTTATATATATAGATGTCTTCTACTGGTTTATCATGTGTTGTGTGAATATTGATGTGATTGATTTATAAATGATTCAAATTTCTGTCTAATACATAATTAGCCAATGCATCTATTAATGTATTTAGACATCTAGGAATATGTTGATATTCAATGTAATCAAAATAACGTTCCAAGAGGCGAATTCGCAAATACACCCGTAACAAAGTAGGACTTCGAATAGAATAGACATTACTTAACTGTAGTACTACAAGTTGCGAATCGAGTTTCTCAACCAAATGACGGATTCCGAGTGAGATAGCATCAACCAATAATTCAATAACAACACTATACTCTGCAATGTTGTTGGTCGCACGGCCAACACACACCTCGTAAGGAGACAAGTTCGTTTGTGGGGGCGTAAATTGCCCACGCAACAGAAGCAAGGTTCTGAGTACTACGGCTAGCGCCATCAGTGAAGCCAATATAGGGTAGCGAAGACTTCGACATCTGGAAATCAAACACAACATCACATAAGGGCAGAGACTAGATATAGACAAAATCAAGCTATAGTAACACACAATAAGTATGATACAATAAAAATACAAGTACTTGTGCATAGATGATTTTATGCATAGTAGTTCTTCAAGTACAACCCATTCCTGGGTTCACTCAAAGGGATACCATCGTAATCTACTAACTCATAAGCTCCTTTTTCCAAAAATCGTCGAACGATATAAGGACCTTGCCACATGGATTCAAATTTTCCATCTCCTAGCATATCTCGATCTTGATCATATAGGAGAACGAGATCTCCTTCCGATAACACGCGAAGCTTGACATGTTTGTCGTATTGGGCCTTGACACGCTTTTTTTGAGCTTCTATGACTAGGGTGGCATCGCGTCGAGTTTTGTCTAATCGCATAAGATACAATAGATGTTCTTCCTCAGCAGAAGTGTTGGGTAGGAGTTCAACAACTAGTTTTAAAGAGGGTATCTCACATTCAATCGGGAGAATGGCTTCCACACCATAGACTAACCGAAAAGGTGTAAACCCAGTAGCGGACTTGACGGATGTTCGGTACGCCCACAATGCTGAAAACAACATTGTGTGACAACTTGTTTTATGAATCCCTATCATTCATCGAAGCATAGTTATGAGAACTTTGTTAATCGCTTTGACTTGGCCATTGGCTTGTGGGTAATAAGGTGTTGAGTTATCATGGCGAAGACCCAACTTTTCAGTAAATTCGGACATCATAAAATTCCTAAAGTGGCTACCGTGATCAGTGATGATAGCTTGGGGAACACCAAAACAAGCTATGACGTGATTAAAAAGGAATAATGTTGCGGTATTTCCAGTGTTGTCAAATGTCGGCATCGCCTCGACCCATTTTGTAAAGTAATCGATGACTACAATGATGTAACCATGCCCCCCGATCGAGTGAGGGTGACATGTCATGAAATCGATGCCCCATTTCGCAAAGGGACCAACTGAGACCATAGGGTGAAGAGGAGAAGGATGTGACCATATCTTGTTATTATAGGTCTAGCAAGCATGGCATTTTTAAACTGCGATGATGTAGTCGTTAAATAATGAAGGCCAAAAATACCATGCTCGTAAAATCTTTTGGGAAGTAGCATACCCAGACATATGACCACCACAGGCTCTAGAATGGAAGTCATTCAGAGCTTTCTCAGCTTCTTCGAACGTTAGGCAACGTCGAAAAACAGAGTGAATCCCCCGACGATAAAGAGTATCCCCGAGGATGATGTATTGACGAGCTTGATAGCGTATGCGACGTCGGTCAGAACTAGACAAAGTTGGCCAGAAAGTCTGGGTTTGGAGATATATAATGATATCCCCATACCAAATATCATCAGTGCTAATAAGGAAAAGAGATTCATTGGGTAATGAATCAACTGCTACATTTTCCATTGCCGAATGGGGAAAGTCGCATATCAACTCAACAAAGACTAAGGACTTCTTAGACTTGGCGCATTCAAATTCCAAGTCAAACTCCTGGAGTATCACAATCCATTTGGAGTATTTTCCCCCTAGCAATTGACGGGTAAGAATGTGTTGCATAGGGTTGCAGCGAGAAATCACGGTAGTCTTGCATGACAGGATATAGTGCCAGAAGCATTGGACGGCTTGGACGACAGCCAAGGCTAGTTTCTCGACATGTAAATACTTGATTTCAGTCGGCGTGAGACTTCGACTCAAGTAGTAAATAACATGTTCATCGTTAGCATCATCCTCTTAGACGAGAACCATGCCAATGGTGTACTCCGAGGCAACAAGATAAAGGAAATAATCGCGACTGTAATCGGGGGGAAAAAGAAGCGGAGCATGTGTTAGGGACAATTTCAAAGCTTCAAAAGCATTGTTGGAAATGGTATCCCAGACGAACTCTGAATCCTTCTTTAATAGTCGCGTAAATCCATGAGTTATCTCGGCATAATTTGGGATAAAATGATGAAGAAAGTTTTCTTTCCTCTACAAACTTTGCAACTGGCGAAGTGTAGAAGGAGGAGGGAGATTAAGGATCACCTCAACCTTTAAAGGATCCACCCGAATCCCTTGACGCGAAATGATAAAACCTAGAAGATGGCCGGATTCCACAAAGAAAATGCACTTATGAGGATTCAAACGTATATGGTAGAACCGACAACGAATGAAAATGGCTCGGAGGTGGGTTGGGTGATCGACTATGTGCATGGAATGAGCGGGTAAATCGTCCAAATATGGTTGAACGATGTGCTTGATATCATGGAAAGCATAAGACATAGTGCGTTGAAAAGTTGCGCCAGCGTTCTTGAGACCGAAAGGAAGTTTCCGATAGGCAAAAGTACCCCAAGGACAAATAAAATCAGTCTTATGTTGATCCTCGGGAACAATGTTGATTTGATTATATCCGGAGAACCCATCCATGAGAAAGAAGATTTCACTTCCGGTGCAGTCATCGACAATCTGATCGACGAAAGGGGTAGGAAATTTATCTTTTGGACAAGCTTTGTTGATATCCCTATAATCAACGCATACAAGAATGGTGCCTTGTTTCTTATCAATCGGGACAAGATTGGAAACCCAGTCTGTGAGAGCCACCGGATAAATAAAGCTGACTTTCAGAAGTTTCTCGACTTCGAGCTTGATAGCAACCGCTTTACATGGGTGAACTAGATGAAGGCGTTGCCGGATGGGTTTAGAATCGAGGTATGTCTTTATCTCATGTATCACAATCTTAGGGTCGATACCCGACATTTTTTCGTAGCTCTAGGCGAAGATGTCACGAAACTCTTTGAATAGGGATGTGTAGGTGACGATTTCGTCGGAAAAACACGAAGCTCCAATGTGGACATTTTCGACAATCCCAGGTTTGATGGATATATCAAGGGGAATAGTGGGCGAGATATTTCTTAAGTTCCCTTCAGAAAACACATCGTGTGCAGACTCGAGAATGGTCGATATGACGACAACGGTCGATGGAGTCAAGATCCGTTGGTAGTTCTCAAGATTATGTTGCTCCAGAAAGAGGATGGAACGATGATGCCCATCGTCCCAAGGGGTGTCCTCCATGTCAGACATGATCATCTCGTCTGTGGAAAAAATGGCACAGAAAGGATCGGGAGACAACTCATCAAGAGAGGGGGTAGAAGGTTTTGTCGATTGAATGGCTTGATAGGCGGACTCAACCGGACTTAATGGCATGGCATCATAGAAACGAAGATGATCTCCAGGGTCAGGTACTATCCAGGGATCGCGAGACACAGGAAGTTCATGAGGAAAAGTGGAGATCATATTGATGGAAGCAACAGACGAGCATGGAGCATCGGGCGGTGGAATGGGGAAAGTACCTATTAACGAAGAGTCCTTGAGAAGGCCTACACCGACGTTCTCATAACCCAATGGGGTTTTGGCGATAAATGGTACGTTTCCAGTATGGGTATCAGAATTGAAGAAGGCTAGTTGATCGATGGTGACAACCTTACCTTGATGTGGGAAACGTACCACACGGAAAAGGGTCGACACAACTGCGCACATGGAATCGATCCAGCTGTGGCCAAGTAGAAGATTATAATCAAGGGGAGCGTCAAAGACTTCCACTTCGACTTGGACCATTTTGCCTTCTAACGTGATGGGCAATGAAGGAAGAACACCGTAGGGATTAAAACTAGATCCATTGAAGGCTTTAAGAGTGTTCTGGGATTCATTCAAAGAAGGAGAGCCAATGGCTTTCCAACAAGAAAGAGACATAACACATGTCAAGGCACCCTCATCGATAACGGTGTGACAAATGTTTTTGTCAGAGACAACCACTTGGATCTGGAATGCAAGTTGAGGGGGTAACCCTGGAATGTGATCTTCCAAGTCAAAGATTATTAAATTCATATCCGTCGGGTCAATTCCACCAATAGCTTTCAACAGTGTCTTTCATTGTGCGGGACAAGTCTGAAGGACTTCGAGGGCTGACATCGCAGAAGGTGCTTGAGCCAGATCTTCAACAATGTTGTAGTTCTGGGCAACACGAGTGTGAGGATTGAAAGCCGATTTCCGAACGATGCCCTTTGGGGGGGGGTTGCAGAACTTTGTCGAGGCTCGGTCGCTCGAGATGAAGAGGACTGTTGGTAGGTGGAGTCACAGGAGAGGGTTGTGACGAAGAAGATGGTAGATCATCAACCTTCTCCTTAGAGGGAGAATAATCTTTGGCCCGAGTAGTGAGTGCAACGTTGCTCTGCTTAGAATCACCAGTACACATCAAAACATATGATGTAGTAGAAGAGGAGGGTTGGTCATGAATGACCAACTGGGCCTGTTGTTGAGACGAGAAGGGTTGGGACAAAACGGTCGGTGCAGGTGGTTTTGGAGCTCCTTGCAGGAACTTAGTGACCTCGGCATGTCATGGAAAATCCTTCGTTTAGTGATCATCACCACAGATAAGACAAGGGTATCATGGTTTGCGCTTATCCCGATCGTCAACATGGGTAGTTTTGGTTTTCTCTGCTTGAGGAGTATTTTTTTCCTCCTTATTCTTACCCCTTCCCTTTTTAGATTTGTTTTTACTGGTAGGGGTAGATTGATCTGCATTTACCTCTGAAGTCTTTCCAGTGGGAGGGGTAGGAGACAGAGCATTTTGAACATTAGAAGAAGCAGATTTAGGGTTTGCGCTTGACACAAAATGAGTTTGGGATTGGGCAGTACCAACCACACCGTCAACTGCATGCGAGGCAACTGGAGTAGTAGAAGTGATGAAAGTAGAAGGATGAGGTAAGTTAGATAGTAAATCGTAAAGGGTTCCCGTTTGTGAATAAAAGAGGTCAAGATTTTGAGCACGACTTATAGCCTGCTCTTCCGTGACTATGCCACCCATGGAAATGTCCTTACTGATGTCGTTCACAAATGATTTTGTGAACCACTCTACCAGCAACTGATCGGGGATCTCAAGTCTAATGAGACGTCGTCTCCTTCGCCACTCATGGATGTGATCAGATATATGAGTGCCTTTGTTCTATTTGAAGGAAGTCAGAATCTCGGTCCCCATGTCATAACGGATTGGTAACTGGCAATGCGTAAGGAAAGCCATGGCTAGGGTGTTGAAGTTAGAGAAGAAACTCCGTGGCAATTTGATATACCACTTCGCAGCAGAACCGGTGAGGGTTTGTTGAAAAAGACATAAACGAATAGAGTCATCCATCAACGATTTGGATGAGCACCATAGGTGAAAAGTCATAACGTGATTGTTTGGGTCCTCTCCTGCTTTGTCGTCGAATTTAGGAATGTCCGATGGAAGCTTGGCTGGTATAATAGGCCATTGGGGAGAGTGACGAATAGGATCATTTAAAATCCTTGACAAATCCAGAAGATCCAAAGTGGCGAGAAAGGGTAACTGTCGATTCACTTGCAGGTACTGGTGGCTTTGGGGAGGAAGCCCTGTCGGCAAACCAGTAGGACCATAAGCAGTCTGCATATAATGTGAAGACCCAGGCATTATCAGTGGTGGTTGGAGAGGATAGTAGCTCATAGGAGTATACCCTGGAACAGGGGCTTGATTTTGAGCATTCACCCCCCAAATGGGATTGAATGAACCTAGATATGGTTGGCCCATACTAGGGGGTGTTACGGACGCAGCCGGAAACTGCTGCCCCCCAGCCGTTTGAGGAGGATTTTGTATCAACTGATTCCAATACTGGGCCAAGGACGGAGGTATGTTTTTCCCATAAGGTGGGGTCGGTCCTCCCATTGAAGGTGGTGTTCCAATTGTGGGCAATGTTCCAATTGGGATTTGCCCACTGAGAGGGGGTTGTGTCATACCACCGTGGTGAAATTGTCCACCAACCAGAAACTGGTAATTTGGAGTGAATGACGGAATAGTGCCACTAGGATTAGGATTGCCAGTAGAAGATGAATAAGGTCCTCCAAAAGGAAATTGAGGGAGTGTTGGAACAAAACCGGGAAGAAAGTGCCCAAAAGAAGAAAGACCACCAGGAGATCCGGATGGAGTTTGCGCAGGAGTAGGAATGGAAGCATTCAATGCACGGTATCCAGGTGGTAGTGTCGGGGTGGCATTGGGCGTTCACGGTGTGTTGATGGGAGCAAGACTAACCGCAGTAAACCCGGTTGGAACACTCATAGTAGCTGTGAGATGGGCCATTTCGGTAGGGATGGTAAAGTGATAAGTGGTAGTCACCGGTACTGTCTCTGTACTAGAGATTTCGGAAATCATAGGTGGGTTGATTTCAGAAATCACAGGTGAACCTAGACCAAAAAGGTCCTGTCGAAAAACGCCCGTCGACCAAAAAGGATCTTGGTCCCCAGGTCCAGTCGGAGATCCAGAATACACAACAATTAAGTCTCCGGAAGAGTTTGCTCGCATAAAACATCTCTCAGAATCGGGGTGAAGTCGAAAGTCCTCTCAAGTATTTGTAATTCAAAAATGTTCTAGAGAGTCATTTCATTCCACTTGTGGTGTGGTGACGACCGTGACTTCACTTTGCCGAGGAGAGCCCTCAGGTGTACTTGTAGGCAAGGGTTGAGAACCTTCTAGATGCTCTGGAGATAAACCCTTCATTCTATGTGAATGACGTGGAGGAGCTATTGTAAATGAGTGACAAACTTCACGAAGAAAATCTTATGGTCAACTTCGAGAAACAAACAACACGCACCAGTAAACAAAATCTAGGAAGCAATCGCCAAGCAAACAAGACCTTCTAATTTCGAAGCCACTAGTTGGTGATGAAATCCAACGCCGCAACAACGAGATGAGAAGGGGCTGGGCTAGGGTGGAAAATTTACACTAACGACCTGCTTAACGGACTTACACCCTGGTGCAAGCTCCCACACATAATCGTGGGTATAACCTCCAAGGAGCCCGAGTGAGTTTGGTCAACGTCAATTCCAGGTACCATGAAGACTTTCCCCTTCACAATCACCTCGTGTAAGAACCTAGAAAGATAGGCCACTAAGGTCACCACCAACACCAATAAATCCTGGGGGGACAGTCGACAGTCCGATCCACATGCAAGGGCAGGGTATCTAGCCCGAAATCAACTCAAAAGGCTTCCACTCATCATTGTGGGTATACCTCCAAGTGATCCTCGTAATACGTGCAATATCTACACTGATATCAACAAAGCAGGGTGAGTAACTCTGTCAATATCAATGTGACCTCGTGATTGACCCTTGTGTGAGAAGGGCTTCCTAAGACAAGATGTTGCAAATGGAATTTAACACTCCCTAACACAAGATGCTATTGCACGTTTTGTGCTTTTGGAGAGTGTATCTCTCTTCCTACTCCAAAGCACTAGCCTAGCTAAATGTTGGTGTAATAGAGCCCTATAAAATAGTTACTAGATAAGTTTTACAATTGTGTAGTGTTATTAAGAGTTGTTGTTTACTCAAAGGAAACAGAGATGAAACTTATGTTGTATGACTCTGACCCAACAATGCATGGATGAGAATGAAATATATCACTTTTTGTTCAATGAATCCTATGTATGGGAGGGAAAGAGAGTTTTCCATATCAACCTTGAACTACAATGCAAAATTTCCTTTAAAATGCAAATGCAACAAATCACGCATCAATAACAATTCTCTATTGCTTCTTTTTCAATAATTGCAACAATTGATTTTCAATGTTTTCGAAGACGAATTTTTTTTTTTGAAAGAAAAACTTTTGTTCACTTTTCAAAAAGGACCCTCACTATGATAGTGAGAGTACAGAAAATAAAAAACCAATGAAAAAGCAATGATAAAAACCCAATCCACTCTTTCAATGAAAACAAAAATAACGAGCAAACCAATCTAGTCTTTTCAATTGCATAAGAAAAGTGATCTTTCAAACAATAAACAAATGATAAAGACCAATAAACTCAACTTTCAACTGATTGGCGGTCCTTAACCAATCAAGCACACTCATATTCCAAAATCAGAGAGTATGGTTATGCCAAGAAAAGTCAAGACAAAAGTGACAAGAAAAGCCTTTGAAATCCTAAGAATGTTCATGCACAAAAACGAAGACAAGAAAGACACCAATCAATGGTCCAAGAAACTCTTATGAGGCACCTAGACTGATCTGGGTAGTTGAAGATGCCAAAACTAAAATCCAAAATTTTGAAAAAATGGGTTCGCAGGCTGAGAGTGTTACACAATGCGAGAATTAGTGATTCTCGCAGGTGACCCTTGAGGAGAGTGCGAGAACCTCACACTGAACCTAAAGGCAAAGTGCAAACTCTATAGATTCTCGTAGGCTACAGTGAAGTGCAGTGCGAGAACCTCTGAAACTAGTCAATTTTTTGGAAAATGAAACAAAATTTGAAAAGGCCTCTGGACCCAGAGGGTCTATCAGGGTATCCTGAAGACTCAGAGATTGATATGAATGGAGAAAAGTAAAACAAGATAAAATGGCCACGGAAAAACACCAAAATCCACAAAGAAAATGGGATGCTCCCCAGTGGAGTCGCCAATTTTGTTATCGGACTAATTGGTAGGTGCGGACACTAATAGATCTCCCTAGATGCACCTGGATCTAGAACAAAACAAGACAGGACATGACTCTTTCCCTAAGTTTTAACCATTGAATGAACTAGTAGGAAGGAACAAGTAACATACCTTTATATCGCTTCCTAAGGTCTCTGTTGCTCTCGCTTCGCTCCGGTGCTCTCATGAGGTCAAGACCAAGACAACACAAACCAACCAAAGTGAAGATAGAAAAATATATTCAACAGTCAACTTATGTGTATGATCAAGGAATTACATAATAAAGTGAGAATAGCTTTATGGGAAAGGGACATGCCACTGTATCATATTAATTGAAAGTAAAGATTACAATCTGATAGCCTTGATGTCACAAGCTTCCGTTCGATGGCTCTTGGCTCCAACACACACACTTTCTCAATCCTTGCATGAAGAAGATCCAATCCTCTTGATAGACTTGCTAGAGTCTCCAAGCTGTTGTTCAAGCTAAGTCCTTCATACAATTCTTTCACAAATTCTCCAATGAATCTTGCTTAACCTTTTCCATGAGAATTCCCTCAATATATAGGAGAGAATGAGATAGTTACTTGGATAAGAATGATCCCAAAATATCAGGGAATCCAGTACAAATATAACCATTCGAATGCCAATCCATTCTTCTAGAAGATTCCCTTCTAGAAACATCGAGAATTCATTTTTTTCCATGCTTTAGGACGAGTTCACACCCTAGCTATTCAACACAGTGCGAGAAGTTTGCACCCTGGCTTAAGGCAGCCTGCGAGAATGGGTCATTCTTGCACCCTAATATATTAGCATCTTGCGAACCCTCTTCAAAAGTGAGTTTTCTGGGAAGAGATGAAAGTAACTTTTCTCAGGAGAAAGTTTTTATGAAGAGCCTGAGTACACCATCATTAATACACCATCATGATGACCAAAATCATGGGTAACAAAATCCAACCACCAGATGATGGTCGAGGGCACCGAAGCTAAAAGAACCAGAGGTAGGAGAATGTTTCTCTCTAGGGGTCGAAAAACAATTGGAATACACTCCGAGACCGGAACCAGTCATCAAAACAACAAAGAAGAATGTTTTTATTCAGCCTCTAGCCTTTGGACATATAGAGGCAAGCATAGGGTCCAAGATGGCACTCCCACATTGGGGAGAAATATTTAACAAGATCAACCGGGAGGAATACCCAGAATATGTCCCACACAGTGATCCATATGTAAGAGCGCTCAACGACAAGGTGTTCCCAAACATGCGATGGTCGTACTTGCATATGGTGGCAAGAAGAACCCCTGTTTTTCCCTATATTGAACTCCTGAAGCTCATAAACCACATAGACACACATAAATGTTTAATCAATGATGAAAAAGGTGGGTGTGTTGGAGTGTTTCTACCAGTGGAGGTTTAGAAATAATACAAGCTTAGAGATCCTCAAGACTGTCTAAACACAAACTTCGTGGTGAAGTTTTATGAATTCCATGACACCAGCCGGGTAATGGCCTCATGGTGGAGGGAGGAAAATAAGTACACCAACCGGAGCACTGCCTAGTATGGGACGACCAATTTGAGGGATCTATACATCTATTTGATGGCTCTCATCTGTCAATTGTATGGGGAGAAGGAATGCTCTAGATTTTCAGAGGCATGGATTCCCTTGGCTTACACAGTGGTGATCTCAGGGAGTAGTTTCAACTAGGGAGAAATAATTTATAAACAACTGAGCATCTGTATATAACAGAATTAGACATCGAAGGAAGGAGAGATGCCAACCTTTTACATGGATTTATATTTTCTCGATTTCATGTGCGTCAGAAACATCTTCGTCGACATGAATCTGAGCTAGCATGTCGTAGAGCTCCTGGTCCACGTCTATTTCAGCATGCTATGGGAGGATAGGTATAAAAATTCTTACTCCCTCGTCTACGATTAATTCATTGCATGAATTTACTTTATTATTTTTAAGAAGGAATGCCCAATACTATCAGTTGCGGCCAAGAAAATGATATCCAAGGTAGGCCACTGGTACTTGGACGAGCGTGACACCTACATCAGGGTGTTCAAGGCTACCAGAGAACCACATATCCTACCAGCTCATGTCTTGGACCGACTTGTAGTAGGAGAAATATGCTATCAAACCATCTTGCAAGGCTACAATGCCACCGTGGTCAAGGACAAGAAGAAAGCATTCATACCCTACAGTTTCCATGTAGGGTTATACTTGGTAAAAGACATCTCTCAAGACAAAAAAGAAGTGTTGAGACAACTCAAGTTCAGATTCTAGACATGTTGATTCTACAAGCATGATCCAAAGGGCCTGGTCTTGCAACATGCTTCACAATGTTGTCCTGCTGGTCGTACGCCCACGACAAATTCGAAGATGAAGTCTTCACAGAAAATGCCCAGGACTGGGACAAGGTGGTAGAAAGGATGGTTGACCCCAAAATGACTAGGTTCAGGGCCATGATATTGGATGAACATGTGACGACAATAGAGCAGTCGACTCAAGAGGCCCTCAAATCCAGGGAAGAAATAAGAGCGACAACAGAAACATAGGTTCCCTTGATGGCTTCAGTGTAGGATAGGGGATTTATTATAACACAAGATGCATGGGCAAGGTGATTTCTCATGATAGAATTAGTGCAACAAGTAATTTATCACTTGCAAGATGACCCAAACCTCATAGGAATGACAAGGGCCCCTCCTAACGACCCAGATGAAAGTCGATCAGGTCCAAGTGGCTCTACACTAATACACATTGACGAAATCGTCGGGTTAGATAACCCTGAAGTTATAACACCACAGGCCGAATCACTAGGAGATGTTTTATCTCAGTCGGAGATAGTAAGAACATCAAGTAGAGAAAGTGAACCAAACCCTGTTCATGAATTTATAAACATATATGATGATGAGGAAAGTTTAGAGGTGTCCCTGGTAACTCCTGTGTAGATCACAGAGGAAAAGGATCCCGAGAAGGCATCTTCCCCAGCTCTCGATGCTCAAATTCAGGGCCTTCCACACAATGACCAGGAGGTTGAAAGTGTCTTAGACACTAAGTTACTCGTTGTACCAGAGATGCAAATGGATAGTCTGACAGACGAGCTAGGGTTGGGAGAACAAAAAGAAGAATATCCATAGCAAGAAATCGACATCTCAACGAGCGATTATCAAGTAAGTACCAAGACTACCCCCGATGCTTCAGTTTCAACCAATACTCAACTTCCCGATTATAAAAAACCATAGGTCAGACCTTCGAAACACATTGAAGAGGTTCAAGAACCCAGTCTTGAACAAATATATGCCATCAGGACCTCGGGACATATTCTTACCTGGGGAGATCAACAAATCCCCAAACCCATGGATGAATTTGTTGATATGCATGCCATCTCCTATGACTGCAAAAGGAAAGATATCATGAAGATAACCACCAAGAAGAGGAGGATCACTCTAGATCTCTCCATCCTCATCACCACAGAGGAAAAGTTGATGAACATGGAGCATGCCAAGACATCCGAACTTATCGACGCAAATATGGAAATCACAGATGCCACCCTGGATAGAGAGAAAAAGGGATGAAGAGGAGTTGGCTAGTGCGGTGAAGGAATTGGAACATCTACGCCACTTGGTGAAATATTACTAGGACACCACACAGGTCGCGGTGTTCCTGAGAAGCAAATTCCAGGAGGCCTATAGTAAATTTATAGATGAACGACACCTATTCACTACAAGGATAGTCGAGCTTCAAGAATACACCCTCATGGCACTGCTAACGTGCAAGGATATGGAAAGGTGGTACGAGAAAGGACACCAATCCATGGAGAGGATCGACTATATCAACGCGGTTCAATAGGGCTGAGATGTCGAAGGGAATGACATCTGGGTGCTAAGGGAAATTTGCATCGACCGCATAAAGAAATCGATCGAATATTGGGTAAAAATGGCTCAAGAACCTCATCAGAAAATCCAAGAGAAATGGGCCGAGTGCAAAAAGAGTTGGACCAAGATCAACGGGGAAATGAGAGACATCAACCTCCCTGAATTCGACACACCCGATGACTATCGACTTGCGCGACATAGTCAAATCACATGCTAAACAAGACTCATCATGGGTTGCGGAGATAAAAAAGGAGTTGGACATGGATCCAGGACAAGTGCAATAGTTCATGGAACACCTGATCAAAGCTCAAGCCATGTTGCAACAGTTGAGTGCCATAATAGTCAAGTATCGGGCATAGGAAGTAGAGATAAGAGATATCCTTTTGACCCCAATGGAACAACATAGATTCCCATATGCTAACACATGCAAGGATCTCTTCATCAAATGGTCGGAGTACGAGAAGAGTCATCCACTCAAGTGAGATCATGTGATGACTCTTAGAAAGACTGAGAGATAAAATTCCATGTGGCAAGTTTTTGTTTTACTTAGTTGCACTTTTAGTAGTTATTTTTAGTTAATAATATGTTATAAATACGAGGATCAACATGTTAGAAAAGGTCGATTGTTGTGGAAAAGACCCTCATTTTTGGATTTGTAAAGAACTATTCCAGAGCTTCCTTAATTCAGAAGTCATGTTTAGGACCAGAGACAAAGTTTTGTTTTATCAAAAGCATGTGTGATTGGATCTGAAGAAGAATTATTTCTGATTTATATCTCATGAATGGATGTTGTAGCTAGTAAGAACTTCTAAATCCATCGATAAGTTAT